>VMDO01038308.1:0-13588 GCA_007922755.1 Pedetes capensis
AGCGACCCTCTGTACAACAGGGGAAACACTATTGTCAGTGCTTCTCTGCTGTGCATAGGGTTTTCAATGGCAGATTGATTTTTGGGAGGGGGTTGCCAGGTCCTTCTCCCAAGCCTACAGCTTCTGGTGTTCCCAGGTGGTCTCCCATCCAGGTACTAACCAGGCCCGACCCTGCTTAGCTTCCGAGATCTGATGGGATTGGATGCCACAGGGCTATTGCTGCATCTGGAGTACCACATATAGATAGAGGGCTGGACACCAAGTTGTTGATCATGAATGCAAGAGATGGACAGGTTGAACACTGGTCAAGTTAATTCACTTGACACTGCTGTCAGTAGCATATATTCTTCTCACCTAAACACAGCTTTGGGAGAGTCATGGTTGCCTACCTTCACCATATACTAATGAAGAATAATCTAAACTGATTTAAAATGACTGAAGAGAGGCAGAAGAGGGAAGTGCCAAGACATTTTTATTCCCTACTGCCAGTCTATATAGCAAGCATAATATGGAGGCAATGGTATAATTGCCTAAGTAGTATATGTTGGTATAAAAGTGTAATTATTATGTATAATTTTATTTATTTTATTTTACTTATTTATATTCAGTACTGGGAGGTTGAACCCAGGGTCTCACACATACTTTGCTAGTGCTCTACCACTGGACTGCATCCTCATCTAATTTTAACTTTTAATTTTTAATTTTAAGGAAGGATCTCACAGTCTCACTAAGTGACATATGTTGCCTCTAGCCTTGAATCCACAATGTTCCTGCTACTACTTCCTGAGTTGCTGTAATTATAGGTGTGCACCATCACCCCAAGTAACTTTACATATTTTAAAAGAGTATTTTTAGAGTAAATTTTAAATACCCTCTACAAATAATTGTTCATTTCATTAAATCTCATTTCTAGGTCAATATTTTTGCATTAATAAAGACAAACAACCCACAGCTCTATGCATGATAAAGTTAAACAGTATTTGAGTCTTTCCATAAACTCTTTGTTTTACATTCAGAGTACAGGGATATGACTCATGATAATAAATATTTGCTTGGTGTTTTTCTGTGTGTATGTGGTGTTGTTCCCAAGTGTGTTAATATTGGCTACTAAGGTGCATTTAATCGACAAACATTTACATTTTAGAGATAGTTTACAGGGAAGAATTCAGATATCACCTTTTATTATTGCTTTTTTGCCCACAGATACATTAATCATCAGTCCAAAATTGAGAAAGCAATCTTTGCCTGTATTATTCCAAACACAGCTACAATTGGTGAACAAAATTATCTATTCATATGAGACCTTTCCTATAAGGAGAATATTTGAAGCTTTTGCAAACTGGTTCCACTTTTATTATTTGTTTTATATATTAGAGTTCTCTACCTGACAAAATAATGTGCTGAACTGATTTGTTACTGAGATGGCATTATATACGAAAGAGATTCTCTGCTTTAGATGGCATAAAGGCAGGGCTTATGGGGTGGAGAATCCGTGGATGTCAGATCCAGTGGTGATTTTTAGAGAAGCTTCATTTTTTAGGCCAGCGTGACTGCAAGTCTTCTGTTGATTGCATAGAACATTTTGGTGTCTTTAATGGTGCACCATTTACTGCTGCTCCCAATGTCGAGCTGTGTCTCACCTAGGCTTATTAGGCTCTCCCACAGGGATGGGACAATCTGTTGACCTTGAACTGAGAATAAATAATGTACAATGTGAGATGGAGGCCCAATAAATAGCCCCCAAGGAGCTGCAAGCACCGTATGGGCACAGAGAAAGGGAAGCAAGAGGAAAGGTAGAGGATGAAGACAGGTGAGACCCTCACCACTGGCCAGCAATCAAGTCCTGATTTTGATGTTAACCAGGTGGCCTAACCCAGTGTCTGTTGCTTAGAAGATACTTAATAAAGTATGACTTCTTGCAAATCTTTCAGCCTACTAAGTGCAATGCCCCCAGTATATCTCACACACTCATGGTAAGAATAGCCTAAGTGCCCTATGGAGAAGTCCTTCAAGTACTATAAATGGTTGACAGATTTCTGTAAGAAATTATTACCCTTAGCGTTATTGCTATAAACAGACAAAGGATGGGTACCAATGGCCAATAAAACTAGGAATCAAAGGATTCACTCAGTGCTATAGTTTCTATCTTAGGTGTTCCTAGAGGCTGGTATGTTATAGGTTTGCTCTCCAGGAAGACTCCATAGGAAGGTGGTAGAATCTTTATGAGGTGGAGCCTTGTGGGGCTTCTTGTCTTTGGGGTGTGCCCTTGAAGGGAACCATGGGACCTCAGCCCCTGGCTCCACCTCTCTCGTTTTCTAGCCATGAAATGAGTGATTTTGCTTGGCCATATGCACCCTGCCATGACGTGCTGTGCTGCTGCAGAGCAGAAGCAACAGAGCCAATCAACCATGGATTGGAATCTCCAAAACGGGGAGCTCAAATAAGGCTTTTTTTTCTTTTTAAACTTATTATCACAGGAATTTGTTATAGTAACAGGAAGTTGACTAATACATCCAGGCTATAGTCTATCACTTACAAACTCAGGAAAAGATGGAATCACCAATTTCACACAGGTCTTGAATAAGACCACTTGGACCAAACTAAATGGGTCATTTCGATAAATTCAGATCCCAAGAAAGTGCTGGATTGAAAATGGCCTTTCAGACACTGAACTCCAACAGTGGAGCTTCAAGAAGGTGTGGAGCTGTTCTGCTTCAGGGACTAACTGACACGTGGGCTTAGGCTACTACAAAGACAGGCTGTGTTGCAGTGACTCTGAATCTAGCCAAGCAGAACATAATCTGTAACTCTCTAGTGTTTCACTTTATATTTCTGGATATTATATCAATCTTGGTTCATTTATGTAAAGAGTAATGCTATCTTTCTCCCTTCAGAGTAATGTATGAATCACTGAAATCTAAAGAATTTCTAAGTATCCAAAAATTTCATATAGCCATTTCAACTTTTCTTTCCTTACCCAATTCCCTTCAAGTAAATAAGAATAAAAACCCAGTTTGCTTAAATTTATTTTTTCCGATCATTTTGAATTACCTGTGTGACTTTGGGGAACATGACCAATTTGAATCTTGTTATCTTTCTCTGTAAATATGGAACATTAGTCCAAGGACTATCTGCAGTTATTGTGGATTCTAACTCATGCTAAGAACATACGAAATCTAAAAGTCTAAAAAGAGAACACCATTAACCTTTGTAACTCATGCCAGTTTAATTCACACTATTTGGGGGTGCTAGGTGGTGGAATATAGAGCCTTGTGTGTACTTCACAAGTGCTCCACCACTGAGCTCCACCCCGTCCCTTTTTAAAATTTTTAATCTTGAGATAAGGTCTTGCTAACTCATACAGGCTGCCTCTGGCTTTGAACTCATGACCCTCTTGCCCCCACCTCCTGAATAGCTGGGATTACAGGTATACACCACTGTGCCTGACTTAATTCTTACTTCTATTTAAATTATCTTTCCTTTTTAGCAAAATTAAGCACAATACAAAAGACATGTAAATAGGTGCTATATTATCAGATAATTGATATCACCCCCAACAATAGTTTATTAGGATCCTCTCAGAGGCACTCTATGCCAAGATTATCTGCTGTGTACTTTGCTCTTCCACCAACTAATTTTTAAAAAGACGAAATGCCAACTTTTAAAGTGGTTTTTAAAAAATGTTAAGAAATTATAGAGGCAAGTATATTTCTTTACCTTTTACTAAAAAGCCAGTTGGAAATTGACACAGCTGTGGTAAAGCAGAGGACAAGAAGAAATATGAAATCATTTTTACCTGGATCAAAAAAGTCTCACACCTGGGGATTAGTTTATTGCCCATTCATTCATTTACAAGGAGAGTCGCCTATGTGCTGCTTTGGTTTCTCCCCAAGTGTGCCATAAAGTGCAAAAATACTCATGAGTGTGCACGAATAATATTTCCTTGGTAAAAATCAAGGAGGGAACATTTACATCTCATACACGATATTACATCTCTGTGTTTCTGAAGCAAACACAACAATGCTTTTTAATGATACTTACTGTTTTTAATTCCCCATCTTACTTGGAAAACAAAAATGCCAAATGTTTCTTGTTTGGAAATCATAGGAAATATGTCCATAAGACATTTAAGATGAATTATTACAATGAGTCTGTTGTAAAAACAGTATACTTTATGGGTCTGAATGACACAGGATATTTATCTTCATCATAAGAAAGAGTCTCTGTGAATTAGTTATGGCTTTAGCTCTCTAGAGTAATCAATTCTCTCCTCACTTGTGGGATAAATATATTTTACTGCAGTCATCATGCATTCATGTAGACTGCTAAGGGCTTCAGACTGCTCGCAGGATCATGGGTTTATAAATTTATTTCTATAGGTGTAGTCCCACAGGATATGCATACTGACTATATTAAGTACAGGTTTGCAGATTTATTCCCAAATAAAAGCAAAATGTCAAGCAATTTTTAAAAGATTAGTCTTATTGTCCTGTCAAATATTTTGCTTTCTCATTTAGTCAAATAACATGGATCTAGATACTTCAGTAAGATTAAATACTTGCCTCTTAGGAAATCAGACTAGCTAAAGTTGAATCTTCTACTTTTTCTACTCAGAAAATTATTTATAAATTCCTTGGGCTCACCTGTGTGCAGTACAGAAAAAACAATCCAACAAATTAAGAGAGAATTATATGAAGTCCAACTGTGGTATAAATGGATCTACTTAATGGAGAAACAAGTTTCTTAACAGGTTGGGGCATTTGCATACTCTAGGCTGCATTCTGTTTTATATGACGTCTTTATTATTTGTTTAAACAAGTATGAAATGTGACAAATATTCCTTAAATGTATTGGTATTGAAGGAACTCTGCATCTAACAATTTATATTGTTTTTTTCCTCTCCATCTTTTCTTTAGCAATCTCTAAATTGTCTGGCTTATTAAAGTAACAAATCCATTCAGGATTGGCTCACATGGGTCAAATATCAATGTACGATTTGTTTCTGAAATGTCCAAATGCTTGACAACCTATAGGTGAAAAATCTGACTCTTTTCAGTACATTTTAAATTACTTGGCATCACATAGTTGTAGCTGTGAAACAAGAATCCCATAAAAGGGATCAAAAGTAGAATTGAATAACAGTGATGAGTTTCTATTCATATTAAATTTCTTAATGGACATCATGTCTGATTTCCATTAGCTTTGTGCACAATTTTCTTGGCGTTTGCTAAGAACTACCAGTTCTTTTAGCTGTTGCTGATATTTGGAATGTTTGTGAATATGAGCAATTTCCTGGTGTGGTTTTCTGTTTGTAGAGTAAACTCTTGTTTTCTTCTTAGTCTTTTTAATGGCTACAAATAGAAAGGCTGTGGTAGCCAATAGGTCTGTGAGACCTGATTGTCTCATATTAAAATGGCTTTGGAAGAAAAGTGCAAAGGAATTTAGTACAAACATTGGTAACATGTCAATGACATGATTTATAACTGAATCCCTGACAAATTTTCCCCAACTGCATTACCTCTTTTTTTATATTGTGATTAAAACATACATAGAAGTTACCATCTTGACTATTTTGAAACATACAGTTCAGTAGTGTTAAGTATATTCACAATGGTATAGAATAGACATCCAGAAATTCTTTTTACCTTGCAGATCTAAACTCTAAATCCATTAAATGACAACTTGCCTCATTTTAATAGTACCTTTATTTGTATATTGTTTTTATAATTTTCAAACTATTTTCACATAAGTTATCTTATTTGATACTACCTATACCCAAAATGTTAATAGTAATAGGATTTGAGCACTTGGTATGTGTTGAATATTTTGCTAAATGTATAATAAATATTCAAAATATATTTATCAAATGAATTTCTGTGGAAACCATATTTTTTGAGTTTATGGTTTTATGTTGTTCCATTCATATGTAATCTAAAACATTTTAGCTGGAAATGTTTCACTGTAGAAAGTATAAAATATGTTATTATCATTAATAGAAAGTTCCAAAGATGTTAACTTTATGGGTATTTTTTAAAAATTGCTCTTTATATTGACATTTAAAACAGTCCTGATATTCTCATTTCTGAACATTTTACTAGTGACAGTGAACATTATCATCAATCTGTATTATGCTATTGTTATGAGATATCATTGCTGCAGGTACTAGATGTTGAGGAAAATGGGCTCACCAGTACTCTTTCTTTTTTGCTCTACACACCCACTTTGTCCATCTGTATTTCTAACATTCAAGAATGCATATTCTCTAGGATGCTTAGTATTTAGCTCCACTTGACAAAGAATATCCTATTTGCCTATAACTACAGGCATGGCTAATTCCCAGTTTGTCAAGTCATCTCTTAGCCCTAATGGTACACTGGCAAAGAATTAAGACTTGGTTGCAAATACGTGGGATTTTTATTTCCGACCTGGTCTATGAGCTCTGTGATTTAGGATAAGTTACTTCTCTCAGAGTCTCAGGATTCTTATCTGAGAAGACATAGGCAATGGTGCTATGTCACAGGAGTTATTGGAAAAAAAAATGTATGTGATAATGGATGGGAAAGGCTCCGGAACAATAAAGTCTCCCTCAAGTATATTTATACATCGGAGCTGGGCTAATGACAGCATCCATTCATTAAAAGGTGTGTGTATGAAGCACTGTAGCTAAATCCCTGTTTTCCCTGTGACTCTCATAGAAATATTTCTCTTGTTGTGAAAAAATTGGTCCTGAGACACATTTAAATTTCTGATTCATGGCAGCTTCAGTGATGTAGGCCCTGCTCCATTCTTTTAATACTGGTAAGGTTATTTTTTCCTCTGCTTACAAATTCCAATGAAATAAAATTCTACACCTTAGATTGTCAGTACCAAACTAAATTTAGGACATTTCTATTTTGTTAAAAATGTATCTTTCTGTGTTTAGCTCTACAAACTAGGGGAGGGGGTAGAGGTGAGAGTGAAAAATTCAAGGAAGAACTCTCTATTGCAAAACTTTTTCCTTCCCCCCTACACATTTATATGTGCATTTTGACTATCTTTTGACCACTATGTGGTCTTCTTCATTTGGTTGACATGCTTAGTGCCATTGGAGGAAACTGTCTCCTTTGTTACCTATTTCTGTCCACATGTACCTGAGAGTACAATAAGGCATATAAATTATATGTATTAATAAATAACACTCTATCTTTATTTTTCTTGTCCCTTTTTCTATTTACCATCATGGGTTAAATTGTCTTTAAGTGTCATGCACTACTGGAACAGCATGTTAAGTGTTCCCTGCCTTCCCCCATCTTTCCCCTCCCTCGCTATCTACTTCCTGTAATAATATGGCTAAACTAAAGCCACATTCTGATCTCATGACTCCTGTGCTAACAAGCTATGAGTGGATCCTTCCTCCCCAGAGCTATGCCATCCAACAAGTCAGCCACTAACTACCTTTGACTACTGATCACTTGAAGTGTGGCTGGTCTGAATTAAAATGATCTCAAAGTATAAAATGTTAGCCCTGAGTTTGGATAGAAAATAAAATTAAAATGTTATCCCTTTAATAATGTTTATATTGGTTGCATATGGAAATGTTAGCATTTTGAATATATTAAAATTACATTTGTAGTTGTTCCCTTAATATTTCTTACTAGAAAAATTTTAATTGTATCCGTACCCCACATTAATGGCTCCTATTCCTTTTTCTAACAGTAACACTGACCCAAAGAATTAAGTACAAACTTCTTAGACTGAAATTATTCCCAGCCCCACCCTTACTTCTCACTACTCCTTTTTGATGCTGTATGTTAGAAAAATTGAAAAATGTACTGTTTCCAGTATATTCCCTACCTAATGCTTCTTTCTTTCTGAGTATTTTTAGCCTTTGACTTTAAATGCATATCCTAGAGAATCAACATTACTTACTATCTTAATCTGCATATATTTCTTTCTTTTTCTTTTATTATTGTAACTTTCTACCTTGAGATAGCATCTCACTAAGTTACACAGGCTGCCTACGGCCTTGAAATCACTATCCGCCTTCCTCATCCTCTGAGTTGCTTGGGATCACAGGCATGCTCCACTGCACCTGGCTGTTGTACAAATTTCTTTTAAGATAGTTCATGAATCTAATTTCTATTTGTGTCTTCTTAGCACCTGGCATGGCCCCTTTCCTAAAGGTAGGTTTTCTAGATAAAATAGAGCATGTTCAGTTAAATCTGAATTTCAAATAGTCAACAAATAACTTTTAGTATTGCAATATTTAGGATATACGAGCAAATTATTTGTTACGTATCTGATATTTATATTTGACTGTGTGACCTGTGTTTTTATTTGCTAAATCTAGCAGTATTATGGAATAGACATTCTATAATTCATATAATAAATGCACTAGAAAGCATACTTGTAAAATACTTAAGTGATGACAAAATGAAGGGAAAGGTAAACAACATAAGTGACCAAGATCCTTGATTATCCACCTACTCTTAAGTTCCCAAATTCCTTAAAACTAAGCTCACAATGGAAATACAATCATGAAGCTGAGCTAATCAAAGAGGGGCTTTAAATTTTAGTGCAACTTATGTTTTATACAGCAGTGCTCATACTTAGAGGTAAATTTGGATAAGATAAAGGAAATATTCTTAATAACAAGTGATGGGAAACAGTTTTATCATGGGGAAAAATATGTCTGCAAGTTTTTCTCACAGCCTTACCAGTTTGAATCAAACCACGCTCTGGTTTTATTTGTAATATTTTACCTTTACGTTGACAAGGCTTTGTCAAACTGCTGGCTTAACTGAAGAAGGAAGAGGTACCAGTAATTTCCATAGAAACTTTGCTTCACTTATACCCAGATATGCATACGTCTTTGTTTCAAGCTCCCCAATTAAATCTTTCAAACTCTCGGAGACCTTTCATTTGTTTATCCAGCGCTATCGCTCACCTGTCTCTGGCCTGTTAAAGATGTACAATCACCCTGTAAATACCACAAACAGGAAGCAAGACTGTGGCTGTTACATTTTTCAGAAATAACAGAGGTAACATCCTGAAGCTCTGTGGCTGAATCTAGTGTCATTGTAAAGCTGACTGATGCCTTGACATAAACTTGGTGCCAGGCTAAATAAATACAATGTGAGGAAGGCATGGTCCTTTTGCTGAATTAATTGTATGAGGATCACTACAAGTTGGACACAACTTGATGGCACCTAACAACAACAGCTACTTTTTAGCAGATAGGCCTCTCTTTCAAATTTAATTAAATTATTGCATTTCACAATCTAAAAGAACACATTTAGATTGACAGGCCGATTTCCTAGTGTTTTTCCTGTGCCACAGTCATCTTCACCTTCACATGATCTCTGCGTGTACATGGAACACTCAGTGAGTTCTCCCTAGGATTAGAAGTGCTGATCACATCCAGATGGTCTTGTTTTACAACTTCTGCCATCAGATCATTACATGATAAATGCAAATAACTCCTGCATTCTATACATAAGCATTCACTCTTTAGAATTGCTTAGAAATTAAAATATGTATGCTAAAATGTTCTTACTACACAAAGTGATTTATACATTTGATGCAATCCCTATCAAAATCCCAAAGGCATTTTTCTCAGAATTAGAACAAGCAATCCTAAAGTCATATGAAGCCACAGAAGCAATTAGCTGAAACAAGAAAAACAAAGCTGGAGGCATCCCACTGCCAGATTTCAAAATGTACAGATTTTCCTCAGGATCCTTATAGAATTGGTTCCAGGACCTCCTGTGGATACTGAAATTAGAGGATGCTCAAGTCCCCTATTTAAAATGGCATAGAACTTACATATGCCCTACGCACCTTCCTCTGTGCTTTAAATCATCTCTAGGTTACCTCTAACACCTAATGCAAAATAAATGCTATGTAAATAGCTGTTGTATTGTTTAGGGAACAATAACAAGACAAAGAGTCTGTACATGTTTAGTACAGATGCAGTTTTTCCTGATTATTGTCGATTTATGCTGAAGTGAATCTTTGGATGCAGAGCTCACAGATGTAGGAGAGCCAATTATACTACTAAACTACTAAAAAAAATACTACTATACTACTAAACAATTATATACTAAACTATAGTAATCCAAACACCTTGGTACTGGCACGAAAACAGAATATAGAGCACTAGGACAAAATGGAGATCCCAGAAATAAATTCAAACATGTCCAGTCAATTGATACTCAGTAAAAATGCCAAGAAAACACAATGGGGAAAGGACATGTCTTCAATAAATAAAAACTGGATATTCACATGCAGAATGGCATTGGACCCTTATGTCACATGATATACAAACACCAATTCAAAATAGATTAAAGATTTAAATTTTAAAGAAATACTGTAAAACTACTAGGAAAAGAAAAAAACCAAGAGGCAATCTTCTTGACATTTACCAATGTATAAATCACTGGTGATGGTTTCTTGACTATGATAACAAAAACACACCCAACAAAATAAAAAATAAATAAGAAGGAACACAGCCCATTGAAATCTGAATAGCAAAGGAAACAATCAACAGAATGAAAAGTTAACCTATAGAATGGCAAAAAATATTTGTACAACCTTGATATGATAATAGGTTAATGTCTAAGATATATAAGGAACACAACTCAATAACAAGAATACAAATAACTTGATTTCAAAAATGGGTAAAGGCCTGGGAGTATAGCTGAGTAGTAAAGAGCCATATGTGAGGCCCTGGTTTTGATTCCCAACACCAGTAAAGACACTTCTCAAAAGAAGACTTGAGTAGACATTTCTCAAAGAAGATATACAAATAGCTAACAAGTATATATAAAATGTTCAACATCATTAATCACCAAAGAAATGCAAATCAAAACCACAGTGAGTTATTACCTAACATCTGTTAGAATGTCTGTTATAAAAAAAGACAAAAGGTAAGTGTTGGTGGATGTGGAGAAAAGGGAATGCTGTACATTTCTGTTGGCAACATATATTGGTACAACCATTACAGAAAACATCATGGAGTTTGTAGTGAACTATCTGGACACTCCCGAGGTGGACCAGGAGGGTGCCCACTTGGTCCGGGCTGAGGTCTGAGCCCTCCCCAGATCCTGCCCTGTTCCTGCCACCTATGGTCACCCTTAATGCAGGAACCTGGACTGGGACCTATTTGACTCCCTAAGAGCCAATATGGCTACCCAAGTCCCAGTTCACCTTGCACCTACTTTACTCCTACCCCCCCCATTGAGTGATCCAAGATGGCCCCCAAATAGCCCACCTCTGGTTTTGCCTCCTTCAGCCTGGTTGGCTGCCCAGAGCCATCTGATTGGTTAGCAAGGAAAGCTCAGTGATTGGTCCAGCCTTCACCTAACCCCCCAATCAGAAGTGCACTTTTCCAAGCCTTCACATGGAGAGCTGTGCCTCTTGGCACTAGCCGCTCTCCTATTGGTTGCACTCTGGTCCCCCCACACACACCCAGAGTGTTTGTAAGCAGACCACTGACTACCCCAAGGGTCATTTTGTTTCTCCCCTCCTGACCACCTTGACCCTGATCGTTGTACCCTACATCTATCTTAGCAACCAGAGAAAATCTCCATTTTGACGGCCCAGACCTTTAATCAAGCCACCCAGAGGCAAGACTCTGAGAGTCAAGGAAGAAGACCTCAAGCAAGATAAGAAGAGCTTTCAATCCACCCATCCTGGAGAGGAGGTGAGAGAAGAAGATGACCAGCGAGAGGCAACATCATTGGAACACTGGTGCTGCCAGCAAAGACATCAGAGCTGCCTGGCACTTTGTTATGGAGCTGTTATTCCATTGTAGCAGCAGCATCCCATGCTGCTGGCTAGAGAGCTGTTATATATATAGTTATATATATATATATATATATATATATATATATATATATATATGGTTGTATAATTATATATATATATAGTTGTGTATATATATATAGTTGTATATGTATATATATATATATATTTGTATAATTTTTAGTCTCTCCTGCAAAGGAGCAGCTTAATAAAGTTCTTGTTTGTTTTATATAAGAAGACCTCCCGAGGTCCTTCTTGGTGACACTGATCAGCTCTCCCCCAAGGGACCTCATACTGATGTTGTGGTGAAGCTCCATAGTCTTTTGTTGGGCCACGGTGGACCCCAACAGGAGTTTCCTCAAAAATTTAATGTGACCTAGGAATCCTAATTCATAGTAAAAGAGAGAAAAAGAGAGAGAACAAAAAAAAAGAGAGAAAGAGAAAGAAAGAGAGAGAGAGAGAAAGAGAGAGAGAGAGAGAGAGAGAGAGAAAGAAAGAAGAAATGAGAGAAAAGGGAGGGAGGAAGGAAGGAAGGAAGGAAGAAAGGAAGGAGGGAAGATCAGGAAGATCGATCTTGGTAGATACCTGTACTTCTATGTTCATTACAGTTTTATTGCCAATAACCAGGGTATAGAATCAACCTACCTATCTACATTGATGGAAGAGTGGACAAAGAAACTGTGGTACATACCTAACATGCAATATTATTCAACATTAAGAGGGGAAAAAATTCTATCATTTGTGGTAGCATAGATGAGCCTGGAGACCTTATGCTAAGTAGAATAAGCCAAGAACAGAATTAAAAATGCTGCATAATTCCATTTACATATGGAATCTTAAAAACTCAAACTTACAGAACCAGAGAATACTGGTTGCCAAAGGATGGGGATGATTGGGAGATATTAGTCAAAGGGGGCAAAGTTTCTGTTATGCAGTATGAATAAGTTCTGGATGTCAAATGTACAGCCTGGTGACTACAGTTAATACTATGTTGCATATTTGAAATTTGTAACAATGGAGTATCTTAAAGGATATTACTATATATATGTAAAATGTAAAGTGATGGACATGCTAATTAGCTTGATTATGGAAACTGTTTCACAATGTACCCATATATCAAAACACACATTGAATACTATAAATATATAGAATTTTTGAAAAGCTGGCATAGAGACAAGTTTTTAAAATCCCAGCACTTGGGAGGCCAAGACAGGAGAATCCTTGGTTGAAGGCCAGTGTAGACTACATTGCAAGATCTTGTCTCATAAAAAGAAAGTAAACCAAAACAAACCAAAGCAAAAAACATATACATCTATGTGATTTTTGTTAATTACACTATAATAAAATGGGAAAAATCAATAAATACATTAAGAAAATGTGTTCAAGCTGCCTTAAAAACACGTGCTCACACATATGCACTTTTGATCTCTGATTCTGTGGGTTTTTCCTTGCTAGTTATTACTGCAAGGAAGCGAATTCAAAGAGGTTATGACTCCTGTGTTCCCTCTTCATTTTTATGACTTGTTAACCCAAGTTGAAACGGGTCATCCCAAACACTGGTATCTCCCGGCCTCCATTATTGTTCATGTTGTAATGAATAGGGAGTGAACCAAGTTTTAGAGATTAAATTTATATAGCCACCTAGTGAATACCAACTCATAGATCACTGGCTCTGGAGGTCTAAGTAGCAAAATTAATTGCTTATCGACATAGGCTGGCTACATCTGATTATATTTCTGATGTGAACTTTTTTGTGTGGTTCCCTGCGGAACACCATAGATTATCTAACTGCTTTGTTGCCAAA
>VMDO01038309.1:0-13584 GCA_007922755.1 Pedetes capensis
AGCAAGGATATGGAATCAACCAAAGTCCCCATCAACAGAAGAATGGATAGAAAAAAACTATGGTACATATACACAATGGAATACTACCAAGCAATCAAAAAAAGTGAAATAATGCCATTTGCAACAAAATGGATGGAATTGGAGAAAATTATTTTAAGTGAACGAACACAAGCTCAGAAAGAGAAATACATGCTCTCACTCACATGAGGGAGCTGAATCAAAATTATAAGAACGAAAAAATCCTATGCAGAGGTCGGAACATAATTTAAAAAAAAAGAAAAAGCTAAAATCGACCTAGTGGAGAAGGGACAATTTGGGGAGCACAAAAGAAGGAAGGAGAGATCTATTAGAGGGAGGAAATCCTGGGAGAGGAGGGGGGGAGGAGGAACAAGGAGGAATGATGAATGGGGAAGTGACCTAAAGGTGAATAGCCCAACTTTAATAGTCCTGGAAATAATTATAATAACACCAATGATACCAAAGAATGGTAATATTATAGAAGGACTAGAAAATTCATGTAATAGTACTGACAATGTAAAAAGAAAGTTCACTACAGAAAAAGTTTCTGTCTTAAACAGAATTGGAACCCAAGGATATATAGAAAGTTATTTCCATAAAAAGACAAGCAAATGGAAGAGAAGTCTTTGGTGGGGGCGGGTGATGGGGTGAGGAAGCGCACAAGAGGGTAAGGGGGAACTTATCTGTGTAATGTACAAGAAAATGCATATATGGAAATGTCACAGTGAAAAGCATGTCAGAATGAATCACATTAAGGTGTGCATTAAAAATTTCCAATAAAAAAAAGAATAAACAAGATCTGCATGTACTCACATAGAGACATAAGACATTAAGTGAAATAAGTAAGGAACAAAATATTATGTTTACTGTGATTTTTGTGTAATTTAAAATAAATTTTAAGTTGTAAAAACTGCGTGTGCATGCAAAATTGTATGTATATCTGCAAAAATACTTTAGAGGAAATGCTACCTAGGAATATGCTCATAGTATTTTTAAGTGGAAAAAATCTCAGAAAGACATTTTATTTCTTGTTGCATTCCTCCTTGGATTGCTTAAATCTTCTAACTACATACCTGTGTTATTTTCTTTTAAACAATAAAGATTAGCAGACTGGTCAGACCATAGGCCATATTTGTCTTGCTCTTTATATTTTGTGCACTAAAAAAAAATCTAATAAATATTATTTGGGAAAAAAATGCAGGTATAGTACTATTTTAAAGCCATCCATAGCATGAATCATAAGTGATTTCATAATGAAAAATTTCCCTTTATGCATGGCATTATTCATGAAGCTGTTCATGCTAAGCCAGAATATATAACTTCATGGTGGGAAAAAAAAAAGTGGCTTCTCTTCACAAGAAGCTTGCAGGCCTGGGCCTGTTGAAGTTGCAGGTAATTTATGGCAAACCTCCAATATGACAGTGGCCTTTCAAATGGATTTATGTTAGAACTGAAAAATATCCTTTTCTAATGAGAATATGAAGCTTTGGGGAGGAAGGGAGGTGAGGCAGTGAGGGATTCACATTGTTTAATGCTTTGACTCCCAATTCAAATCAAAAGATATGAAAATAAGTATCTCCAGGAACTCTTTACAATGAGCGAAGCAAAAACATGATTAGCAGAGTAATTGGAGTGCATAATGAGTTCATAAAATACATTTCCCCACCATTTCCTTGATTTTCCCATCAAATTCATACACACCTTTTGACATATGTGTCCCAAGGATAGTCAAAGAGTTAAGAATTGTTTGCAGCTGGGTGCTAGGCTGCCTGTAATCCCAGCAATACAGGAGGCTGAGACAAGGATCACAGGTTCAGGGCAGCCTACACAATTTAGGGAGAGCTTGTCTCAAAACAAAAATTAAAAAGGGCTGAGGGTACAGCTCAATGGCAGACTACTCACCTAGCATGTTGTAAGGCCCTGAGTTCAACAACCCAGTACCAAAAAAAAAAAAAAAAAAAAATTATTTGCAAAATCCACTTAATGGAATTGAATATTTTACTTGTCAAATGCTTCTTAGGAAAATCAGATGCAAAGTAAGAATGTTACCAAATGGTCTGAATGATGCCCAACATCCTGGAAATTTGGGTGGTCAACCAAGCAACAGTCAGTGGTACCCAAGTAGCATTACACACAGGCACAACACTCTCAAACTCAAATTCAGGTACAAGACCACACAAGCATCCAAACCTGTTCACTAGTCAGAAAGAAAAATCAGATAAATGTGCTATTATTTTACTAACATTACATATTGTTCATGGTACTAATAAAAGGTTTTCTCTAAGAAAGTTATAAGGTGGTTGGTTCTCTGTTGTTAATTAAGTTTTTTTCTGGGAGATAATTTTATAACTTGGTAAATTTTAAACTAATATGTTGAATCTTTTTTCAATGAAGTTTGAAAGAGACTAATTTGTAGCATTTTTTAAGTAATCAGTTAAAAGTTATACTAGAAGAAAAAACAATCAATAATAACAAAAAACAATAAAAATAATATGCAAAACACATATTAAGAAAAAGGAACTGGATGTGGTGGTTTTTTATCTGTTATCCCAGCTACTCAGGAGACAGAGGCAGGAGGATTACAGGCCAAGGCTAGAGGAAGCCTGCAAAACTTAGTGAGACCTTGTCTCAAAACAAAAATTTTTAAAGGGCTGGGGATATAGTTCAATGGTAGAGTGCTTGCCTAACATGCGAAAGGCCCTGACTTCAACCCCTAGAACCATGGGAAAGGAAAGAAAAGGGAAGGGAAAGGAAGAAAAGAGAAGGGAAGGGAAGGGAAGGGAAATGAAATGAAGGGAAGAGAAGGAAAAAGAAAACGGATATTCCTAAAAGAACCAAAAGATAAATTGAGAATATTAAAAATCAGTATCAGTAATGATGGTAACTCTACTCCAAATTAATACATATAGTGTATGTGTGTGTTTGTGTGCGTAAACCAACTCTATTTGGAAGCTAATACAACTCTCGATTCTGGGAATTTATCTTACAAATCTATTAAACATTATCCAAGTTCAAGGTCATCCACTGTAACATTGTTTGTAAAAGCAAAATACTGTAAATAATCTATGTGATTGTCACTAGGAAAGATATCAATTAAATAAATTATTGCATGTTTATCAAGAGAAATACTATTCAGTTGATTAAAAACAAAGTATTACAATCCTTTTGAACTATGATGTTATTATCAGTTATAATTTTAATTATAAACCGAGAACTCTTTAAGAATGATTTGTAGAATTTTATTATTGATGACTATCATGCATGCATATGTAAGAGGAAAGGTAAATGACATAAACTGGTTATAGAGTTCCTAAAATGTCTTCATTCTAAGCCCAATTTTTCTGAGTCACTGTTAGGCTTGGAGTTATAGAAATCCATTTTTTCCCATGGAATATGATCCTCTGTGGTCATTATCATCTCCAAGATCTTATTAAAAATGCTGATACACCCTAGTTTTGATGCTAAAGCAGTCTTGAATTTTATCAGAAGAAATTGTAAGGCTTTCAGACATGGATGAGAATTCGTATTTCTTCCAAGGTGGTCTTTCAGTGGTCTGTTGATTGAAACATCGACAAGTTGTAATTCAGCAGTTTATAAGATGCCATTCACTATAAGTCTTCCCTTCATTTAAAGTGCTAAAACATGAAAAATGTGGCTCATTTTGTTGAAATATACTAAATTAAAAGAGTAAGGTGCAATATAGTGTACAAAGCAAACTATCATTTGTGTAAATGTGGGAATAAAGAATACTTATTGTGGGTGCATAATATGTCTCTGGAAGTATGCTACCCTTACACACACATAAGCACACACACAAACATGCACATTTTTATCTAGGGTATAGGAAGAGGGAATTGGATGGAACGGGAAGAACTTCATTGTATAGACTTTGTGTCTCATGAATTTTAAACTGGAATGTATTATAAATTCAAAAACCAAATACATTAACACTTTATAGATTTGCATTTGCCATTTTGAAAATAAAGTTGGAAACTGCATCTCCATATTCAATGCAGCACTTTTCACAATAGCAAGGATATAGAATCAACCAAAGTGCCCATCAACAGAAGAATGGATTTAAAAATCATGGTACATATACACAATGGAATACTACTTAGCAATTTAAAAAATGAAATAATGTTATTTGCAGCAAAATGGATGGAATTGGAGATCATCTTAAGTGAACGAACACAAGCCCAAAAAGAGAAATACCATATGTTCTCACTCCTATGTGGGAGCTGAATCAAACTTAAAGGAAGGAAAGAATCCTATACTTAAATTGAAACATAATAAAAAGCTCAATTAAACTTAGCATAGAAGAGACAATTTAAGGAGTGGAAAGAAAGACAGAGGGATCTAGCAGAGGGAAGCAAAGATTGGAGAAGACAGGAGGGGGAGGAGGGTCAATGAGGAGGGATGAAGGGGAGAGGTTAATCTCAATGTAAGCAGCACAACTTTATGAGTATGTTGAGAAAAGGGGGGAGATAGAAAAAAATAAATCCTACTAGTATACCTAAAATTTAAAAAAATTTGTTAAATAATAGTAACAATACCAAAGCCTGGCAATAATGTAAATGGACTAGATCATTCATCAATACTGGTGAGAATGTAAAAAAAGTAGATCACTACAGAAAAAAGTTTGGACATATATAAAAATCAGATGCACGTATATAGATAAATATTCTCACAAAAAGACATGCAAGTTGAAAGGAGACCATTGGTGGAGGGGGATAGAGGAGGAAGATCATGAGAGAGTAAGGAGGAAGTCATGTGAGCAATGTATAATGAAATGCATATATGGAAATGTCATAATGAAACCCATTAAGTTGTACATTAAAAATTACCCACAAAAAAAAAGAAAAGAAAAACAGAAAATAAAGTTGGAAGTATCATTTTAATCTTAAAACAAATTAAAGTGATAGTTTTCAGTACAAGATAAAATGGGTATGTGTCGCAGTAGCTATATTTGTTGCTTTATGCAATTATTTCAAGAGAAAAGAGAACCCCAAAGCCCACATTATCACTAGTAAAACTTAAATGAAAGCACAAATCAGTTGAGAAATTACTCCAGGGCTGCTGTTTATGTACTTAATAGTTGGGTTCAAAAATACACTAAAAAGGTTTGGACCACAGAGAAATTGAAAAATGTTATTCCTAATCCATACTTGTGAACTATAGGCACATATACAAAAGGGATAGCATTCATTCTTTGAATAAACTACTGAGTGGCTATTATTACAGGAGTATAAAGACAAAGGGACCTCAGGACCTCAGATTCTGGTGAAGTTAAAGGATAAATAACCCTATATTAGGATCAATAAGAGAATGCATACATAGAAGTGTGTCTAACTTACCTTAGAGGTGGATAAGGAGACTTACTACCATAGACTATTTGGCCTCTCTGAAATTCGTATGTTAAGTCCTAACATCCTTTGTGATAGTATCAGGAAGTAGGGCCTTTGGGAGATTCTTTAGGTGATGAGAGTAGAGACCTTAAGAATGGGATAAATCCCCTTATAACCCAAGAAAACTCCTTTACCTCTTCACTCACATTAGGACACAAGAAGAAAACATCTGACTAAGAACCAGGAAATGGGCTCTTATGAGGCACCAAATCTGCAAGAACCTTGACCTTGAACTTCCCAACATTTGAAGCTAAAAAAAAAAAAAGTTTCTGTTGCTTATAAACCACCCAGTTTATGGTGTTTTCCTATAGCAGCAAAGATAGAGTGAGACACTTATATGAGCTGCCACTCAGACTGAATCCTAAAGATCTCCTTTTTTTATTGGAAATTTTTAATGTACAACTTAATGTGTTTCATTCTGACATGTATTCCGTTATGACATTTCCAAATATGTGTTTCATTGTACATTGCACAGATAACTTCCCCCTTACCCTCTTCTGCCCCTCCTCCCCCATCTCCTACCCCCCAACCAATGGCCTCCTTTCTACTTGTATGTCTTTTTGCGGGAATATCTCCAACACTGAAGCCAACAAGCTCAGGGGACACAGTGTTCAAATTCTGGTGGGAGGGTCAATTCACCTCTACTCTTGAGCCCAAGAGTAAGTAGTAATGAATAACAATAAATAAATAATAAATAATTGATAGGATTAATAATTCTATCAATATCATATCCTCTATCCCTCCTTTCATACTAACTCTATCTTCTCAGCATAGAAATATGCTTATCTCCTGCATATTTAAAGTGTCTTTTGCTCCCATGAACCTTTCTATTACCTTACTTCTCTTTTCTTTTGCAATCAAGGTTTTGGTAAAACGTGCTACATTTATTATTATTGCTTCCTCTACTGCCATTCATTCTTCTTTCTACCTCACCAATAACTATTCTTGTGCAGACAGCCAATAAACCCTTGCCTACAAAATTCAATTAATTTCTTACCATATCTTTTTTGACCTCTTTATTGACTTCCTTAGCCTCTTAAATCTTTCAGTGACTCTCCATCAACTTTATTCTAAAAATTCATGCCACTAGAGCAGCCTGTGAGGACACACCTGCTGTGAGAACTTATTTTCATTTCCGAAACAAGTGCCTAGAGAAAAGTAGATTAGCATATATCACAGAGAAGTACAAAGATGTTCACCATATTTAGTCAGACAATCAACTGAAAAATACAGCTTAAGGAACATGTGGCAGAAGTATTGTCCTCACTACGGCATTTCCTCCCAAGCCAAGTTCATAGCCAAGAGCAGAACAAAGTTCTTGATCTCTATAGGCAAACAGCTCTCAAGGAACAAAAGAATAACAAACTAGATCACTTGAACATCCCCTTTCACTGAGGACAACTAAAAAAACTGCACAAATAAACCAGGCGTGGTGGTGCATGCCTATAATCCCAGTGGCTCCGGAGGCAGAGGCAGGAGGATGGCAAGTTCGAGACCAGAGTCAGTCCGCGTAATTTAGCAAGACCCTGCCTCAAAAAGTAAAAAAATGGGCTAAGGGTGTAGCTCAGTGGTCCAGCATTTGCAGGGCACACAAGCACAAGGCCCTGGGTTCAACCCCCAGTAATGAAAAACAAAAAACAAACAAAAAACAAAAAGAAACGCACAAACAAAACTTTAAAAGCATTTTGATAGGCCAAGATTAGAAGATAAAGCCAGATGCAGTGATGCATCCCTGTAATCCCAGCACTAGAGAGGCTGAGGCAGGAGGATCATGGGTTCAAATCCAGCCTAGGCTACATAGTATGTTTGAAGCCAGCCTGGGCTACACAGTCAGACCCTGTCTCAAAAGAACAAAAAACAAACAAAAAAGATTAGAAGGTAATAGTCGAGAAAGGGAAGCACAGCTACTCAAAGTTGCCTTTCTTTTTTTTTTTCCCCAAAGATATTTGCTTATGGTAGAAAAGAAATTGTGAAGCTCACTTGTATTTTGGCTTATTGTTGTTTTGGTTTGGTTTTTGTTTGTTTTTATTTTTTTGCAGGACTGGGAGATTAATCCAAGGCCTAATTTATGCTTTGCAAGTGTTCTACCACCAGGCTGCACCCCCAGTCCATATTTTACTTTTTTATTTCAGACATGGTCTCACTAAATTACCCAGGCTGCCTCTAGCCTCAAATTTATAATCCTTCTGCCTCTGCCTCCCAAATTGCTGAGATTACAGGCATGTATCACCACATCTGGCTGCACATGTTTTGGAGTCCCCTGGGAATCAACTAGAAAAAATTAAAGCCAAGACATTGGCAAGAAATGAGACTCTAATGAATTAATCTTCACTTCCACCTAGAATTATTAAAGTGTATCCTCAAGGTACAAGTAAACTAAAAATACCACAGCAGGGACTTGTAATTTAGCCTTCCATCATGAAGATGTCCAGAGGTCTCAAGATTTGAGCTAGGATTAAGAAGTCCTAAAACATAGCAAGCTGACCGGTGGAGTCAAGATGGCGGACAGATAACTCATGCCTTCTGTTCCAGAGTAATGGAAAGCATCGATTAGGGGTTTAAAACTCAAATTGAATAAATAGAAACAGTGATAATTTAGTTTGAGAGATAGAGAATGAAACTAGGTGTACACTGAAATCAAGGACTTGGCTTCGGAGGAGCTACATAGTGGCCAGCAGCGGGACCACCGCCATTTTGCCATCACACAGATGGCGGATAGAATCCCAGAAACTTGGAGGGGACTTCGCGCACACACACCCACGGGGCCCGGACCCAACACGGAGTGCAAACTTGGCAGCACACTCTCCCCCTGCCTGCCGGACACAGACTGCAGATTCCGGGTGAGTCAGTTTGAGGTGGCACACAGAATCGCCATCCATAGCAGCCGCCAGCTAATGGGGAAGCCGGTGCCAGCGATCCGCGTCTAGAGCTGAGATGCGGCTCCCTCCCTCCTGTTGTGGCGGGTCAGGTCTACAGACGCGAACTCCACAGATATATGGGCACACATATACCCGGATCCCAGACACACCAGAGGTGAGCCCAAATCAACCCACTGTGCTGTGGAGAAATTGGGTTTGTGGAGGCGACTGAGCCCCACGCGGACCAAGAACTCCTTTACGGCAGAGCCTAGTGGCACAATTAGCCACAAGCAGAGCAGTTCCGAGCACCATCACAGCACATGACAAAATCTGTTTCAGATTCCCTCTGGGTCGGCGGGAGAGCATCCTGCCCACAAGAGGATATGGTCCTCCCAAGTGGGCGGAAAGCCCTGCAATAAAAACTCCACGATAGCAGCCATATTCCCCCCATGCTGTAGGTTTTGGGGAGGAAATCTCTGATTTGGGGAATTGGCGCCTGAACAACATGGGACAGGGAGAACTCCAGGGAAGACCCCACAGGTTCCACTGCCTCTCGAACAATACAATAGTCACAGAATATTTCGTGGAACAGTCTCTTTGGGCATTTGGGGCCCCAATTAAATCCAGGTTATTATGAAGCATTTTGCTATATCGACACAATAAGACCGACTGTTATTGCGGATTGTGTGAAAATACTGCCACCCTGAGCTCTGTAAGGAGCACTGCATCCTGCAGTATCGACTCCACCTGGTCGAACTGGGTGTACTCAGTTCAGACTCTACCTCTAAGAACATATGTTTCTTTTTTTAACAGGGATTAACCCAGGGTCTTGAGCCTGCTTCCTTTGTGGAAGCTAGACTGACACACTGTGCCCCCAGCCCATATATTTTTTGCTTTTTGAGACAGGATCTTGCTGGGCTGCACAGATCTTGGGCTTGCAATCCTCCTGCCCCCATCCCCTAAGTCACTGGTATTCCAGGCATCCATCACTGCACCTGACTACAAGAGTTTTTATATGTATATGGGAGCATCTATGTGTGAGGTCTGGAATCTTATTTTATTTTATTTTTAATTTTATTTTTAAAAATTTTTTTATATTATTATTATTATTATTATTATTATTATTATTATTATTATTTTGTATGGGGGTTTGAACCCAGGGTTCTGTGCCTGCTTGTTTGGTAGGTGCTGGACTGCCACGCTGCACCCCGGGACCCTTTTTTTTTTTTTTTTTTTTTTTTTTTTTTTTTTTTTTTTTTTTTTTTTTTTTTTTTTTTTTTTTTTTTTTTTTTTTTTTTTTTTTTTTTTTTTTTTTCCTTTTTGAGACAGGGTCTAATTGGGTCGCACAGAAATCGGGCTTGTGTCCCTCCTGCCTCCGACCCCCAAGCTACTGGGATTGCAGGTGTGCACCACCGCATCCGACTACAAGTGTTTTTATTAGTGTCTGGGAGAGTGTATGTGTGAGATTTGCCTCTTTTTTTTTCTTTCTTTTCTTTCTTTCTTTCTTTTCCTTTTTATTTTTCTCTTTTTCTTCCCTATTTTTCTTCCTTCCTTCTTTTACTTCCTTCCCTTTTCTATCCTCCTTCTCTATTTCTTAAGCTATATATGTGTCATTGTTTTAATCATTTATCCCTTAAATCTTAACCTTAATATTAATTTTGACAGTAATTTCTATTAGCCTCTGTCCTCTACCTCCTCCTTCCCCCTCTTCTATCACCAGATCCCCCCCTTTCTCACCCCACAGAAGAGAAACAAAATCTATCACCTCCCTAACCCTTACCCCACTTGGAGTTGGGCTGGTAGATTAAAGTGTCAACCACTCAGACCAAATAGCCGAGAACATACCCAGCTCATAAGTTCTAATAAGCACCAGAGATTCAGCACCAATTTCAAAGGAATAACAGGAAGAAGTTCTGAATAACCAGGAGAGATAAATTCTATTTCCTGGACCACATTATGGGCAAATCAAGTAAATCTACAAAAACCACAAAGGGGCAGGATGGAGCTGAAGGCTCCACAGATCATAAACCCCCAACAGATCACTCCAAGGACTCGCAATTCTTAAAGATCTGAGTCGGAGTTCAGAGTCACGGTTATAAGCATGCTAAGAGAAATAAAGACAAATACTAAAAATACACTGGAGATAATTGAAAGAAAAGTTTCTAATTTGGAAGCTGCTCTGTCATCCAAGTTAGAAATGATTAAGAAAAATCAAGCCACTTTGCTTGATACTCAATCCAAATTATCAGAATTGAACACGGGTAAAGAATCCTTCTCTTCAAGACTGGATGAATCAGAGCAAAGGATCTCTGAGGCAGAAGATGACATAAATGAGCTGAAACACAAGCAACTAGAACTGGAGTCAATGATAAAAGTTTTTAAAAAAGATTTCCAAGCGAACTAAGATAGAGTGAAAAAAAGAAATATAAGAATTATGGGTATTCCTGAACGAGAAGAAAGTCACTGGAGGCCTTCACAACCTAGTAAATGATACCCTCAAGGAAAATTTCCCAAAGATAGCACAGGAAATGGATATATACACCACTGAGACTTTCAGGACTCCCATGAAGGCTGACTTAAATAGATCATCCTTGAGATACTTCGTGGCTCGATTCCTGTCGTTAGAGACCAGAGACGCTATCCTGCAACCAGCAAGACAGAAGCCCCTTATTACTTATAAAAAACAGCCAATAAAAATTACTGCAGACTTTTCCATATCAACATTTAAAGCTAGAAAGAAATGGTCACAGGTGATTCAAATATTAAGAAAAAACAATCTCCAACCTAGACTAATGTATCCAGCAAAATTATCGTTGATAATAGATGAGGAATATAAGACATTTAATGACATTGAAGCTTTTAAATGATATGCAACCACCAAACCAGCACTGGAGAGGATAATAAATCAATTACCACATCCAGGAGAGTTAAGACAACCCTACAAAGGAAATCAAAGAACCCGTTAACTGAGATGAGTCCAACACAAGAAAGGTCCAAAGCAAACATGAATCATAAATCAGTAACAGGTAATGATTGGATAAATGACAATAAATGCTCCTCAATAATCTCTATTAATGTAAATGATCTTAACTCACCAATTAAGAGACAGAGGTTGGCTAATTGGATGAAACAACACAAACCATCAATATGTGGTATTCAAGAAACTCATCTAACTCACAGACTGGAATAAACTGAGAGTTAAGGGCTGGAAACATGTATACCTAGCAGGGGGAGAACAAAAGAAAGCAGGTGTGGCAATTTTAATTTCAGATAGAATAAATTTCACTCCGAAACTAATTAGAAGAGATAAAGATGGTCACTACATTTTAATACAAGGAACAATCGATCAAGAATCAATAACGCTCCTTAATATCTATGCCCCAAACATAGGAGCTCCTAGCTTTATAAGACAAACCTTATGGAATATAAAGAACTTTATTGGACCAGAATCAATAATAATGGGGGACTTCAATACCCCACTTGTGTCAAGAGACAAGTCATCAAAACAGAAAATCAACAGAGAAACGTCAAATCTAATCTCCACCTTAAACCAGCAGGATCTTACAGATATATACAGAATATTTCATCCACACGATGAAGAATACACATTCTTCTCAGCTCGACATGGTACGTTTTCTAAAATAGATCATATGCTAGTCTATAAGAACTCCCTCAACAAATACAAGAAAATAGAAATTATTCCATGTCCCTTATCAGATCATAATGGGATAAAATTGGAGCTCAAGAACATGAATAATTCCAGAAACTTTACAAACTCATGGAGACTGAATAATTCACTAATGAATGACCCATGGATTGTTGATGAAATCAAATTGGAATTTTAAAAATTCCTACAATCAAATGATGATGAAAACACATCATACCAAAACATATGGGATACAGCAAAGGCAGTTTTAAGAGGGACGTTGATAGCATTAAGTGCCTTCATCAATAAAATAAAGATGAGCCAAATAAATGACCTATTGATACAGCTTAAGACACTAGAAATCCAACAAAAAAAAAAAAACCCAAATGGAACATACAGAGGGAAATTACAAAAATAAAGGGTGCCGGGCGTGGTGGCACACGACTGTAATCCCAGCGGCTCGGGAGGCGGAGACAGGAGGATTGCAAGTTCGAGACCAGAGGCAGTCTGCGTAACTTAGCGAGACCCTGTCTCAAAAAGTAAAAAACTTGAGCTGAGGTGCAGCTCAGTGGTCCAGCACTTGCAGAGCATGCAGGCGCGAGGCCCTGGGTTCAACCCCCAGTACCGCAAAAAAAAAATAAATAAAATAAATAAATAAATAAATAAATAAAGGGAGACATATCTCAATTAGAATCTAAAGAAATAATTCAAAAAATTAATAAGACTAAGAGCTGGTTCTTTGAAAAGTTTAATAAAATAGACACCCCTCTGGCTAACCTCATCAAAAAGAAAAAGGAAAACTATAACATAGTATGGATTATGAAAGACAACGGATCCATAACCACCTATTCCAACGAAATACAGAAAATTGTCAGGGATTACTATGAGAGACTGTATTCCCAAAAATATGAAAATGCAGAAGAAATGGACAAATTTATTAATATGTATGACCTACCAAAACTATCCCCAGAAGACATAACTGACCTAAACAAGCCCATTACCTATACAGAAATAGAAAAGGTAATTAAAAGTCTCCCAACAAAGAAGAGCCCAGGTCCTGATGGATTAACGGCAGAATTTTACCAAACTTTTAAAGAAGATATAATACCTGTCTTCCTCAAATTATTCCAAAGAATAGAAAAGGAGGGAACACTCCCAAATACACTCTATGAAGCTACCATCACCCTGATACCTAAACCAAGAAAAGATTCATCTAAGATAGAGAATTATAGACCCATCTCCCTTATGAATCTAGATGCAAAAATATTCAATAAAATTCTGGCAAACAGAATACAGCAGCATATGAAAAAGATTATTCACCATGACCAAATGGGATTTATACCACAGACGCAAGGCTCGTTTAACATATGGAAATCAATTAATGTAATCCAACATGATTATCAAGAAACTGACAAACAAAAACCACATGATCATCTCAATTGATGCTGAAAAGGCCTACGATAAAGTGCAACACCTTTTCATGATAAAAACACTGGAGAAAATAGGTATAACAGGCAAATACCTTAATTTCATAAAAGCCATTTATGATAAACCTACAGCCAACATTATATTAAATGGAGAAAAACTAAAACCATTTCCTCTTAGATCTGGAACAAGACAAGGATGTCCTCTCTCTCCTATTCTATTCAACATAGTA
>VMDO01038310.1:0-13647 GCA_007922755.1 Pedetes capensis
ATTTGTGGCATTTATCTCTGAAGCAGTTTACATCCAAATATCTACTCAGCCCTAGGCTTAGTTTAATTCTAGAAAAAATGGAACACTAGAGGTCAGTCTTCACACTGAGAAAGAATGAAAGTAACTAGATGACACATCAACAAGATCTCTTCTAGTCTTTTAAATATTGAGACAATTAGATTAGAATAACTTCCACAGATCTTATACAACTTCACTATTAATGCGACTCAGAAGTACTAAAAGAATCTAGATATGTAGTATATAACTATATGCAATTGACTCTCTGATTCTGCAAATTTCATATGTATAGTTTCAATAAACCATAAGTAAAAAATATTCAGAAAAATTGCATCTGTACTAAATTTGTACATGCCTTTTAAAATTGTCATTATTAATATAGTATGACAACTGTTATACTAAAAATTATAATATGACAACTATTTATATAGCATTTATATTGCATTAAGTGTTCTAAGTAATGTAGAGATTGTTGAAAGTATATGGGAAGATGTGCATAGGTTATATATAAATACTATACCACTTTATATAAGGGTCTTGAGCAACCTTGGAGTTTGATATTCATAGTGGTACTGAAACCAATTCCCCATAGATACTGATAGAACTCTGTGTTTACATTTTCATAGAGTATCTAGGAAGGATTATTTTATGTCATAAGTTTTATTTCTTTCAGCTCTCAGTATAATAAGAGACTGTTTTAGAATCTTAAACCCAAATTAGAAAACAAAAAATTGAAATCCAAAGTTGAATAGGTTGACTAAATTCTCTGCAAACATACATTGCAAAACCCAGGAGAGTTTAAGTGCTTTGACAGTCTGGCTTCTATTAGTGCTTCATTTGAACCAACTTGACTTCCCAAGTTATGACTATGATGGATGTGAGACCATGGATTCTTTAGCTTCTAGATAACCAGACTTTTACTAGTTTATTCAGGCCACCAGAGTCCTCTCTCCTTAAATGCCTCCTTTCAGCTTCTATCATTCCTGTGATACATTTTCTTCCCTTTACAGAGATTATATCTTCTAATCTCTCAAGGTCTTAGACACTAGCATGCTCACTCTTCTGACTTTATGTCCAGTTTCCTTTTTGGCAGTAGAAAAATCTTTATTGTTAGCTCTGCTAAAGATAAAACAGGATGTTCAATTCACCAAAATTAATATTTCCTTCTCTTCTGAAACTATTTTTCCATAATCTCTCATGATGAAAAAGTCTTTATTCTACAGTTACAGATAAAAAAAGAAACAAGGACCCTATAAACAAAAATAAATGTTCAATTACTACCAGAAACAGTAAACATAACTTGTTGGTAAGTGCCATTGAGTCAGGTCCAACTCATAATGACCTGATGTATAGTAGAATGAAACATTCCACAGTTCTGCACCAGGCACATGATCTCACTTATGTTTAAGCCCATTGTTGCAGACACTGCATCAATCCATCTAGTGGAGGGTTTTCCTTTTCTCAATTGACCTGCTGCTCTCCCAAACATGATGTCCTTCTGCAGGAATTTGTCCCTCCTGCTTACATGCCCAAAATACATAAGATGTGCTTGGCATGGTAGACGCATGCCTGTAATCCCAGCAACTTGAGAGGCAGAGGCAGGAGGATCACAAGTTGGAAACCAGAGGCAGTCTGCATAATTTAGCGAGACCCTGTCTCAAAAGTAAAAAAATGGGCTGAGAGTGCCACTCAGTGGTATAGCACTTGCAAAGCACACAAGCATTAGGCCCTGGGTTCAACCCCCAATACCAGAAAAAAAGAAAAAAAGAAAAAAAAAAAAAAAGATACAATCTAGCCTTCCTTATTTCCAAAGAGCACTCTGCACTTCTTCTAGTACAGATCTGTTGGTTCCTTTGGCAGTCCACAGTATATTCAATATTCATCTCCACTACCATAATTTGAAAGTATCAATTCTTCTCCTGTCTCCCTTGTTCAGTGTCCAGCTTTCACAACCATATGATCCAACTGAAAATACCATGGTATGAGTCAGGTGCACCTTCATCTTCAATGTGACATCTTTACTTTTCAACACTTTAAAGATGTCTTTTGCAACAGCGTTTTCCAGTGCAATGCATCTTTTGATTTCTTGACTGCGGCTTCCATGGGTGTTGATTGTAGAAGCAAGTAAAGCAAAATCTTGGACAACCTCAGTCTTTTCTCCATTTATCACGAAGTTTCTTACTAACCTAGTTGTAAAGATTTTTGTTTTCCTGATGTTGACGTGCAATCCATACTGAAGGCTTGGTTCTTTGATCTTCACCAGTATGTTTCAAATCCTCTTCACTATCAGCAAGCAGAGTTGTGTCATCTGCATGAAGCAGGTTGTTAATGAGTCTTCCTCCAATCATGATGCCATATTCTTCTTCATAACATCCAGCTTCTTGGATTATTTGTTCAGCATAGAGATTGAAGAGGTATGGTGAAACATTACAGCCCTGATTCACACCTTTCTCGACTATAAACCAGGTAGCATTTCTTTGTTCTGTTCGAATGGCCTCCTGGTCCATGTACAGAGTCCTCTTGAGTACAATTAAGTGCTCTAGTATTCCCATTATTCACAGTGCTATCCATAATTTGTTATGATCCAAATCCAAGTCCCTTTACATAGTCAATAAAACATAGACAGACATCTTTTAGGTATTCTTTGCTTTAGCTAATATCCATCTGACATCAGCAATGATGTCCCTGGTTCCATGCCCTTTTCTGAATCTGGCTTGATTTTCTGGCAATTCCCTGTCTATATACTGCTACAGTTGCTTTTTAGTTACCTTTAGCAAAATTTTACTTGCATGTGATACTAATGATATTGTTTGATAATTTCCACATTCTGTTGGATCCCCTTTCTTGGGAATAAGCACAAATATGGATCTCTTCCAGTCAGTTGGCCAGGTAGCTGTTTTCCAAATCTCTTAGCATAAACAAGTTAGCACCTCTAGTGCTGCATCTGTTTGTTGAACATTTCTATTCCTGGAGCCTTGTGTTTCACCAATTCCTTCAAGGAAGCTTCCACTTCATCGTTCACTATCATTGGTTCCTGATCATATGCAACCTCTTGAAATGGTTGGTCATCCACCAATTCTTTTTGGTATAATGACTCTGTGTATTCTTCTTTTGATGTTTCCTCTGTTGTTTAATATTTTCCCTTGACTATTGCTACTAGAGGCTTGAAATTTTTTCTTCAGTTCCTTAAGTTTGAGAAAAACAGTATGTTCTTCCCTTTTGGTTTTCTGTCTCTGTCAGGGTTTGGCTCAGGCCCAGCAGAGGTCAGAGCCTTGCCCAGACACCAAGTGGGGATGGGGACCCACTGAACCGGGTTGGTGTTATGGCCGGTGGTGCCAATGAAGGACCTCGGGAGACCTTCAAAGGAAAAAACAGGAAAGAAAGGTTTATTGGGTGCTCCCCAAGTGGGGTGCAACAAGCAAGCAACCCCTAAGCAAGTGCTATAAGTGCTGGCTCTAAGCCTGTAGCATAGAATGCTGCAGGCTGAGTGCTGGAATAGCTCAGCCTTAAAGGCACAGCTACAGCAGCCGGTGTTCCATTGGGCTGGAGGTCAGTTGGCCTTGACTCTTGCAGTTCACCTTCTCTGCCTCCCTCCTTCCCAGGGATGGGAGGAATTGGGAGGCTCTTCGTGGCTTGATTGTAGCCTTCAGTGCTTCGGGGCCCCTGGTCTTAACCATGTCGGCTTGCTTAAAGAGTCCACTGGAGTAGGGAGTGCTGGTCGAGGTGACGGGGTTCAGTTGGCAGTTGAGGAATGGTCAAAAGTGGTAGGGGGAAAGGGAGAAGTAGTAGGGGGTGATGGGGGTCTGGGAGGCCTGCTTACATAGGGTCCTGGAGGGGCATGTGACTGGGATTAGCCAATCAGGGCACACACCTGACAGGTACAGCAGATAAACTGACATACCTGCCAGGTAGGGACAGTTATCTAATGAAAATGCCAAGGATAGCCAATCAGGATTAAGGTAGTTAAGGCAGGCTAGGCTGGTCAGGCGCCATCTTTGCTCACTCGATGGGAGAGGCAGGTGTGAGTGAGTAAGATGTGGCCCTGGGGTCAGCTAGGGGTCAGCCCCTCAGGCTACTATGAGGGACCCTAGTTAGGGAGTTGTTGTTGTTAGGTGCCCTCCAGTCGGTATCCGACTCATAGAGACCATCATAGGGTTTTCAATGGCTGACTGTTTCGGGATTACCTTAGGAGTGGATTGCCAGGTCCTTCTCCCAAGTTATGGAGTGGATTTTAAAAATCCCCAGCATGTCTCCAGCTCTTTGCACATGTCATTATAATATTTGATTTTGTCTTCTCGAGCTGCCCTTTGAAGTCTTTTATTTAGTTCCTTAGCTTCATCATGTCTTTCTTTTACTTTAGCTGCTTAATGTTTGAGGGCAAGTTTCAGAGTCTCTTTTGACATGTAATTTGGTCTTTTCTTTTTTTCCTGTGTTTTTAATAACCTTTTGCTTTCCTCAGGAATGACGTCTTTGATGTCATGCCACAACTTGTCTGGTCTTCAATCATTAGTGTCTAATGCATCAAACCTGTTCTTGAGGTGGTCTCTGAATTCAGATGGGATATACTCAAGGTCATATCTCAGCTCTTGTTCACTTGTTCTCATTTTCTTCATTTTCAATTTGAACCTACATATTAGCAGTTGATGGGCTGATCCACAATCAACACCTGGTCTTGTTCTCACATTTGATATTGAGCTTTTCCATCATTTCTTTCCACACAAGTAGTCAAGGGGGTGGGATTTAGCTCAGTTGGTAGAGCACCACTCTGCAGTCTCTGAGGTCCCGAGTTTGATTCCCAGCACTGCAAAAATGGGAGAAGGATGTGGCAATCCTCTCCCAAGGCAATCCCGAAACAAATCAGCCATTGAAAACCCTATGAGGGTTGCTAAGAGTGGGAAATGACTTGACGGCACCTAACAACAACCACATCTGGTAAATTCCATTTGTATAGTCCCTTTTTATGTTGGTGGAAAAATGTATTTTCAGGGACTGGAATGCAAAAGTTGGAAACAAAGAAGAAAGCTCAGTACTTGGAAAATACAGTCTTGGTGATAAACAATGCTGGAGATCACATTAGAATTTTGTCAAATCAATGTTTCATTGCAAATACTGTCAAGCATCGCTAGTTACTTCAATTCTTCAGAGAGACAATTTTTAATTATAAAGCCCACTTTTGCTCTGAAAAAGCCCATGCAAAGTGGATGATGAGGACTGATATTGAGAATATGCAGAGATCATGTGCAGAGAATATGCAGAGAATCAACAGTAAAAAAAATAAAGAAGAAAACAAGAAAACAGATCATTGTGTTTTGGATATAAAATGTCCCCCAAGAGGCTCTTGTGTTGAAGACTCAGTGCCCAGAAGGTGGTTCTATTAAGAGGTAATTGCATCATGAAGGTTCTAACTTCATCAAAGGATTAACTCATTGATGAGTTCATAGCTGAATGCTCTATTACACTGTTCTGCAGTGATGTTTTGCCTCACTGTGGCCCAGAAACAATGCAGGCAGGTAGTCATGGACTGAAACCTCTAAAATTGGGAGCCAAAATGAGTCTTTCCTTCTTAAGTTGTTTTTCTCAGGTATTTGGTTACAAAAGAAAAGAAAAAAAAGAAAAAAGAAAAACCAATAACTGAATGACAGACATGAATAGACATTTCATTGACAAGGATGTGCATACAGCATACAAAAAGATGTTCAGCACCATCAACTTTTAGAGCTGTGCAAATTAAAATCATAATGAGATACCACTACACACCTGTCAGAATGACTAAAACAATAAATACCAATAATGCCCAATACTGGGGATCATGAAGGGAAATCAAATCACTAATATGTTCCTGGTAACAGTGTAGAATTGCACACTCACTCTGGTAAACAAATTTGTTGATTTCCTATATTACTAAACATGGAATTTCTATGCATCTCAGCAACCACACTCTTGGGTATTTATTTAGAGAAAAAATTATAGGAAAACTTATTCATGAATGTTCATGGCAGTTTTCTTTTTCATAATATTATTAATATTATTCATATATTATTATTCATAATAGCCTCTAACTTGGAACCAACCTATATGACCTTCAACAGGTAGCTGGTTAAGGAAATTGTGGCACATACATCTTAGGGAGTACTACTCAGCAACAAACTATTTATAAACACAATAAGTTGGATGAGCCTCCAGAGAGTTATGCTAAGTGCAAAAATCATTTCCCCAAACATTACATATTAGTCATTCCATTTATATGATGGCTCTGTAATAACAAAATTTTTCAAAACAGAACAAGTTAATTGTTGCTAGGGTGGTTAGGAACCATGGTAAGAGGGAGTTGGTTTTGGTTATAAAAGGGCAACATCAGGGGTTCTTTAGTGACAGTTCTTTCTCTTGATTCTGGTGATAAGTGCATGAAGCTACACATGTGATAAAATTGTATAGCACCAAATACAAGGAGATAAAATAGTCTAGGTAAAACTGGAAAGGTCTTTAATATGATTGGCAGATCCATCAATTTGTTGGTTTATGATACTGTATTGCAGTTTTATAAAATGCTAATATTAGGGAAATTGGATAAAAGGAACATGGAATCAGTCTCTCTACTATTTCTTAACAATTACATGGGAATATTCTTTACTGCATAATAATGTCAATTAAGAGAATATATAAAATAATGGTTAAAGAATACAAACAATGCAGCTCATCAGTCAACAGATACTTAAATATGACTTCAGATTCTTAACCAATTTTTTTCTACTTATTCTGACTTAAACACTGAATGACAATGTTTGTAAAGTGATTGTTTCTATGTCTTGAGATTATTGCTTAAGTCTTCATCAAAATAATCTCAGAGAACAGTTTGGGAAGAAAAGTAATTTCCAAAATAGACTGATCATTTGAAGAATTGCCACAAAAATTCCAGTATTGGAGAAGGAAAATAGAAATGCTGGGAATGCACACGTCTTTCCTTACTTCTCATGCTTTCAGAATATTTTGCCCAGCTGAGTGGATGAGGGCATAAAGTGGAGTCCCTAATCAGAATGTTCATTCACTTCATGTGGGGAGTGTTGGCATTAAAATCTTTTTTTTTTCCATCTTCTAAATAATAGACTCTTTTATGTTCCTAACACCTTTTTTCTCACATTATTATCAGATGTTAGGAATGTTCTGGTCATTGACTTCTCAGAGATCTGACTTCTCCAACCTGGTTCAAGTGACATCAAATTTCTAAATACCTAAAAGCAAGAAAAGAAAAAAATGTAAAAGTTTTCCCTTTTCCCCAGAATCATCTCTGATTTCCAAATGACGAGAGAAAACATATTCATCATGACTGTGGGTAAGGATTATTTAACGGGAATCAGATGGCCTTTGAGCTTGTACCTAAGTGTGGAGACTAGACAGATCAGTCAGGGTTGACCAAATTCTGCTACAATAACAAGCCCAGAACCTTAAAATGGCAGGATTAAGCTATGCATAGGATCAAATTACAGAGTCACTCATACACACACACACACACACACACACACACGCACACACACTAGTGCTTATAAACTCAGGGGAAAAGTGCATCACGTTTATAGTTAGCAGTATTGCACTCATGTCAGTTCCCTGGATCTACATCCTACCAGTTACACATGGATCACTATTGGAGGAAGCTGGATAAAGCGTTCTTAGAATGCTATGTACGTTTTTTTCAGCTTTTTGGTAATCTGTAATGATCTCAAAATAAAACTTGCCAGGGATTCTCAGTCACCTTGTCACCAGGTCCCCTGTTCAAGTCAGCTGGAGGCTCTTTTTGGGTCTTGTCCTCTCTAGGGCCCATACCAACAGAGCATTCCTATCAGGAATGTTTGCCCTGGGAAAGCAAGCTTCAGTGCATCCAGCACTGGCCCAGAAGTGACACCCAGAGCTGCTCCTCACCACTCAGCCGGATCTAGTAGTTGAGAAAATGGATAGAAATGAGTGGGAGGAAGAATTGATTTGCTCCCTCTCAGCTCAGATGGTGGTAACCTGGGAATATTGTGTGACTAGTGTGAATGACTGACACACTGAAGCAAGCAACAAGGTGCTTATGCTATGCTAAATACAAATTCTGAGCCTCAAAACAAAAGATTCAGAAAGGACTTACTCTCATTATTGGAAAATAAGAATATTTTCTCCCTAGGTGAATTCAAGGCTTTGCTACTCATTAATTGTGTGACTTTGAACACCTTACACCAACGCTCTCTAGACTTTAGTTTCTTTATCTGTAAATTGGGTTTGTTGAGAAGATGAAAGGAGATGAGATATGTAAAACATTCTGGGTGGAGTCTTGATGGAGTTTGTCAGATAGGAAATTAGATCACATAGCAGCAGGTGCTAGCACCACTTCTGTTCTGCTACTATTAATTTACTGTTACTCATCACCTCCACCATCACTTCCTCTTCCAGGACCCATTAGGACTCAGTCTATCAAGACTTTATATTAAAGAAAGATAAGCATGCTGGGAGTGAAAGGACTTTGATTTATTAGTAACTCTGTTGAACTCTTGATTATTTCTATTAAACCCCAATTGTCCTACTTTTACCCATCCAGTCCAATATTTCTGGTGCCCTATGAACCTTAGTATATTAGTCATATTAATATTATGAGAAGTATAGAATAGTGATTCAGAGAGCCTGATTTCCTGAACTTGAGTCCACTTCCCTCATGTAACAGCTGTGTGACTTTGGGCAAGTTACTCACCCTTTCCAAGGCTTAGTGTACTCATCCAGAGAACTTACTGTCCTGAGAATTCATTTGGGTTTGTGTTTTGTACCAAATACTAGGGAAATGGCATCAGCTACAAAAGATATGTTATGCCTTCTCCTTTCAAATTGTTGTTGCTATTGTTAGGTGCCATTGAGTCGGTATCCAACTCATAGTGACCCTCATAGGGTTTTCAATGGCTGACTGTTTTGGGATTGCCTTGGGAGTGGATTGCCAGGCCCTTCTCCCATTTTTGTGGTGCTGGGAATCAAACTCGGGACCTCAGAGACTGCAGCGCAGTGCTCTACTAATTGAGCTAAATCCCAGCCCCTCCTTTCAAATAGGCAAATATAAAAACATACAATCTGTCCCATGCAAAAGACATAATGGAGTCCATAGCCCCTCAAAATTTAAGAACCTCAGTTTTAGGTGGTAAGAAAAGCAGTGATGTATAACTGGGTAGAAAGAAGCTGCTTTAATTTTTTTTTTAATTAAGGAATCCTAGGATTGGATTTAGCTCAGTTGGTAGTGTGCCACTCTGCAGTCTCTAAGGTCCTGAGTTTGATTCCCAGCACCGCAAAACTGGGAAAAAGATGTGGCAATCCACTCCCGAGGCAATTCTGAAACAGTCAGCCATTGAAAACTCTGTGAGGGTCACTATGAGTCAAGCACAACTTGATGGCATCTAACAGCAGCAGCAGGATTCATTCTAGAGGCAGAATGATCTCATAGTTGCCCAAGTCTCCCCTCCTCTCTGTAGGCAGCAGGGACCATCTACTTTCAGGAGAAAAGGGACTGCCTGTCCCCTGCCATTGTGCACAAAAGTGGGGGCTCTTGATAGCTGGGAAAGCCTCAGCCTCTAGCTCACCTCCTTGTAGCTTCAAGCAGAATCAGGGACTAATCCCAGGACCTTTTATTCAGATGACACCCTAAAAATTGTTTCTTTTGTGCTCTTGCTGCATTTCTTCAAAGGTTAAGGTGAAAATCTACCTAATCAATCAGAAGGGCCCATCAATCCAATCAGCACTAAACTGTGTTTATGGAAAAAATGCTTTGTAGCATTGTATATCATAAAACTCAACATACAAAGCAGATGTAAAATGTGTCTGCAATTACCATTATTGTCCAATCTCTTTTCTTCCCCAAGCAGAAAAACTTGGGAAATAAGAATGTATCACCTGTCATTAATAATTTTAAAATATTAGACATTAATAATATAGATTAAATATTAGATTAAGGCCTACAGCCATACCACTGTGGTGTCCGATCCCATCAGATCTCAGAAGTTAAGCAGGGTCAGGCCTGGGTAGTACTTGGATGGGAGACTGCAAGGGAACACCAGGTGCTGTAGGCTTGGGAGAAGGATCCGTCAACCCAGTCCTAAAACACAATCAGCAATTGAAAACCCTATGAATAGCAGAGAAGCACTGATGATAGTGTTTTGTGTGTTGTATGTAGAGTTGCTATGAGGTGGACACCGACTCAACAGCACCTAACATAAACAACAATTAGGTTAAGTGTTTTAAATAGATTCACTATATTTCTTCTTCTTTAAAGTTTATTCATTAATTTATTTGACCATTTTAAGTCTCTACCCATCTCTATAAAGATTGTATTTTCTTGTTAATTCTTTCTTAGGGATGTATACTTTATCTGGTGGACCATATAAACATGATAGATGGATGGATGGATGGATGGATGAATGGATAGATATGAAAAGATAGATATAAACCTAGGTGTTATCTAGAGATCTTTATATCTAGCTAACTTAAAAAAATCTTTATAATGCAAGTGGTAACTATTTTTTATAAAGAAAAATAACTTCATTGTTGAAAAGTAAGAGCTTTTTTTGTGACCTTTATTAAACCTAATAAGGACATGGGTTTTTTTTAAATACAGGAGACTAAGGGGGCTGTTCTTATTGCTGTTTTTGTTTGTTTGTTTTGATTTTGTTTTGCTTGACGTAAGGTACTTTCTCTAATGGGTAGCATAGAAGTTTCAGAAATACTAAAGGGCTAAAGAAAATTAGTGTCTTGGAATTAAAACCCAAGTCTTAGTAAAAAGAGAAAAGCCAAACATTCCCTGTGGTGAATGACAGATAGCTCAAGCCTGATGGCAATGTTATCCTAAGCCCGTGTTTTCCAAAGCAGTTTCTAAGGACACTGGCCCCATGTAGTACACCTCACAGGAAGAGTCTCATGTTCCCAAATATGTTTGCGAATTGTTCAAGACTCTCTCCCATCCCCTACTACAGGGCTTCAAAAAGTATATATTCACATTACAGACTCTGAAACCTGAGGGGAAAAAAACTAAACAAACTTTGATCCACAAAGCATTTTTCAAGTGTATTTGTCCCCAAGCCAGTACCTGTCTTATTTTAAATCACGTATATCACTTCTTCAGCAGTTTCTCAGAGCAAGCACTCTTAGAGGTTGTAATAAGCAATCCTGAATATGTCTGTTGAGTCAGCATTATGGGATTAAATTTATTTTTTGTACCTGTAACTTAGATAAATCCTGTTATGTGGGCAGAGATCCTACCCTTCACTCTCATCCTTGAAATCCAGGGCACTGGTCATCAGTGGCAGGAACAATAATGAGCATCTCTGTTCCCATGGCCAGAAAACAGACTCAAAGTGCATGCCCACTTGTCAGTGACATAGCATGGAAGAAGTAGTACAAAGAATATTTTCTGTGGTTCCAGACTGATTTTTATTCCTTCTTTAGAGATTCTGAACAAAGGAGATTTCCCATTCTCCTTTCCTAAAAGATATTATCTTCTTCATCAATCAGAACTTTCTTTCTGATGTGCTCCATATTATATATGGTCATCTACGGCAATATTTTCCAAGTCCCAATATGTGAAGTTCTGAAATGGCTTAGTTGTGAGATTCTGCACATTAGTGGTTTTTCAGCATCACAGTGTAAAATAATACTCCTTCTTTGGTCCAACAGCAAGACTCCCATCCACAGCCCATTGAGTTTTTCTCATTTTAGTCCTCATATCTTGGTCACACTGTCCTTGGTGCCTAGAACAATAATGCATTCCATAGTTGGTACATTGTGGATATTTGATATATACTTGTTGAAAGAATGAATTAGGCCAAAAGCTCAACAATGACTGCACTTAAAGGCTCCCTACCCCAGGGCATCTTGGCAGCTGGCCCATCAAAATCATACCTATTCCCTTCTTCACCCTTTTGTTCTAGGACGGGCAGTCCTCCTGAAACTTCTGTCATGTTCCACACCTCACTCCTGTGGTTCTAGGTCAGGAGCAATAGCTTTAAGATCTCCAAAGGCCCACTGAGTAAAATGTGTGGGCACCTGTCTTAATCTGTATTCTGTTGCTATAGCAAAATACTTGAGGCCAGTACTTTATAATGGAAAGAAGTTTATTTAGCTTATGGTTCTAGAAATTCAAGAACATGGTACCAGTATCTGCTCATCTCCAGTCAGGGATTTTTTACCATATCATGACATGGCAGGTGGCATTATGATGGGAATGAGTATAAAAGAGAGAGCTCAACTATTGAGACAAAAAAATCAGAGATATTCAAGGGCTAGGCTACTTTTTTCATGACAGCTTGCTCTTACAGGAAATAACAGGGGCCCTCAGGAGCTCTATTAATCCCTTCTGAAGTAGGCATCCTCAGTGACCTGATTACCTCCCACCAGGACCCATCTCTTAAAGGCTCCACTATTTCAACACTGCCACACTGGGTACCAAGCTTTCATCCATGAGCCCTTGGGGGACATACTTAAAACACACCCTAACCATGAAAGCACCCAGCTGAGGCCTACAGCCACATAAATAAAATTGATTCTCATTCTATCAGTTACTAAATGAAAATCACCATGCAGAATAAATTATTTATCAGAACAGAATAAAGAAGAAATAAAATCTAGACAAGAAAGATGATCACTCTGCTGCCAAGAGTTCAAATTTCTTTATGTAACCTGTACTCTCTCAAACATTTGTCATATCCTTGTTCACTGTTAGACCCCAAATATGCAGAGGCATGTCTGGCAAACTCATGAGAGAGCCCCACATTTTCTTGGACTCAGAGATTTTTAGCTTTCTCTCAGAGGATTTGCCTCAAAGTCAAGTTGGGAGTGAAACAATAAACTGAATAATAAACCCAATTACCAGAGAGATGAAATAATTCTAGGTAAAGCATATTTACCATAACTCTAGTAATTTATTCTCAGAGGAGCACTCTGAGTGCATGTCTAGGACTTAGTAAGTATTGACGGGGCTCTTTCCCTAAATTTTGAGTCAAATTGTTGTTGTTGTTGTTGTTGTTGTTGTTGTTGTTGTTGTTGTTGTTGTTAGGTGCCTTTGAGTTGGTGTCCAACTCATAGTGACACTCATAGGGTTTTCAATGGCTGACTGTTTCGGGATTGCCTTAGGGAGTGGATTGCCAGGCCCTTCTCCCATTGGGTCAAATTAGTATTTGAGAATCCTTGCTTGGGAGTCTCCCTGACCAACTGTCACAAAGGAGGCAAAGTTATCCTTTTATCTTTACCTCAGATTCATACACAGTTTTGATATGAGGAGGACCCAGCTTGGCACTCAGAAGCAACCTGCTGTTTTGGGCAGAGCCAGGTAAATAGCAGACCAGGTTTTTCATAATGCCTGGCAGCAGGATCGCCACCACCTGCAAAGAGCTCCCTTCTCACAGGAGCACAGAGTGGCACTTGGAACCACTCACATACCATGGGAGTGAACATGATTCTTTGGATACTTATGGGGATGTCTTGTGCTAGGACGAGAGGTTGGGTTTTGTGGGCTGCCAAATAAGTTCACTATAGGATGGCAACCTGTAGCCGTAGCACTGTGGCATCTAGTCCCGTCAGATCTTGGAAGCTAAGCAGGGCCAGACCTGGTTATTACTTAGATGGGAGATC
>VMDO01038311.1:0-13587 GCA_007922755.1 Pedetes capensis
AAAGAACTGGCAAAACACAAGGCTCCAGGAATTGATGGGATACCAATAGAGATGTTTCAACAAACAGATGCAGCACTGGAGGTGTTAACATGTTTGTGCCAACAGGTTTGGAAAACAGCTACTTGGCCAACTGACTGGAAGAGATCCATATTTGTGCCTATTCCCAAAAAAGGGGATCCAACTGAATGTGCAAACTATCAGGCAATATCATTAATATTGCACACAAGCAAAATTCTACTAAAGATCATTCAGAAGTGACTGCAGCAGTATATGGACAGGGAATTACCGGAAAATCAAGCGGGATTCAGAAGAGGGTGGGGAACCAGGGACATCATTGCTGATGTCAGGTGGATATTAGCTGAAAGCAGAGAATATCAGAAAGATGTCTATCTATGTTTTATTGACTATGCAAAGGCATTTGATTGTGTGGATCATAACAAATTATGGATAACACTTCCGAAAATGGGAATACCAGAACACCTAATTGTGCTCATGAGAAATCTGTACGTGAACCAGGAGGCAGTTGTTTGAATAGAATAAGGAAACACTTTAAACATGGTTTAAAGTTGAGAAAGGTGTGTGTCAGGGCTGTATACTTTCACCTTATCTCTTCAATTTATATGCTGACCAAATAATCCGAGAAGCTGGACTTTATGAGGAAGAATGTGGCATCAAGATTGGAGGAAGACTCATTAACAACCTGCATTATGCAGATGACACAGCTCTGCTTGCTGAAAGTGAAGAGGATTTAAAACATTTACTGATGAAGATCAAAGATCATAGCCTTCAATATGGGTTACGACTAAACTTCAACAAAACAAAAATCCTTACAACTGGGTCAGCACACAACTTCACAATAAGTGGAGAAAAGATTGAGGTGGTCCAAGATTTTTCTTTGCTTGGCTCTATAATCAACACCCGTAGAAGCAGCAGTCAAGAAATCAAAAGACACATTGTTCTAGGAAAAGCTGTGGCAAAAGATCTCTTTAGAGTATTGAAAAGCAAAGATGTCACATTGAAGAAGAAGGTGCGTCTGACTCATGCCATGGTATTTTTAGTCTCATCATATGGTTGTAAAAGCTGGACATTGAACAAGGGAGACAGAAAAAGAATTGATGCTTTTGAATTGTGGTGCTGGAGACGTCCATTGAATATACCATGAACTGCCAAAAGAACCAACAAATCTGTCCTAGAAGAAGTGCAACCAGAGTGCTCCTTAATAGCAAGAATGGCCAGACTGCATCTTACATATTTCGGACATGTAGTCAGGAGAGATCAATCCCTGGAGAAGGACATCATGTTTGGGAGAGTGGCAGGTCAATGCAAAAGAGGAAAACCCTCCACCAGATGGATTGACACAGTGTCTGCAACAATGGGCTTAAACATAAATAAGATCGTTTGCCTGGCACAGAATCGGGAAGTATTTCGATCTGCTGTACATAGGGTCGCTATGAGTCGGAATCGACTTGATGGCACCTAACAACAACAACAACACAAAGAGGTTAGACCAGATACATGGCAAACCAGTTAGGAAATGACAACAGAGCCTGGGTAGGCAGGGGTGTTAAGGCCTGAACTAAAGTAAAAGCTGTGTTGAAGAAGAGGCAGGGACTGATCTCAGAGGTTCAATAGAATTTGATGTCATTTACTAGGCTAGAGGATACTGAGCCCTAGAAAATTATAGGTGGTAGTAAATAAATTGAGTTTACTTTGGTAGATACTGTTTAGTTATCTGCAATATCAATTCCATACACTAATATTATGTAGGTTAAACTGAAAGGTCTTATTAAAGAAAAACTTCTGTATTACCATTCTTCACTCAATTTTTTAATCAAAAATATTTAAATACAACTTTTATGTCTTATAAGGATTTAGGTGCAATGGGTATTGTGGACCATGCATCCCAAAAATTCCAAAATAGTTCCATTTTCCTAGAGTTTTATTCTTTTTAACAAATATAATTTACTCACTATGTGATTTAATTTTCATAAAACTTTTCTTACAAGTAAATTCATAAAACATTAAAAGACTTAAAGTATGAATACTGTAAGTAAGGAATCTATCATTTAATCCATAATCCAATATCCATTGGAGAACTATTTAATGGCAAACTGGAATATTTTAAATAAGGTTTTCATGGGGCATCCAGAAAGTGGGTCTCATTTGGGTAGGAGGAATTAGGGAAGGCCACACTGGGGAGAAGCTAGAACTGAGCAGAGCTCTAAAGAATGAATAATTTCTGACAAGTCAGAGAATGGGTAAGAAGAACAGAGTTAGGAAAGATACCTACTTGGAAATGACCTCCATGTATTCAAGAGAAATTGAAGGCTTTGGCCCATTTTGATTAGCTTTTGGAGTCATCTACAGTGTGACTAAATTAATCTGATAGATTGTATGACTCATATTACTGCTCTCCTACACCCATTTTCTCTTCAAGATTCATTTTCTGATGATTTTTTGAAGATACAGTAAAAATTTCTAGTTGTATGTTTTCCAGATTTTGTTTTTCTATTCCTTTGCTGGCCTGTTTTCAATTTGCATCTCATTCTGAGTTTTAGCTTTTCTGACCTTAGTACGAAAAGCTTTTAGTAAATGTTAGTATTCCCTAATCACCTTAGTTTCCATTTTTGTTAAAATCTCATTTGCTTGTGAGGTCCATATGCAGACTTTTGAGGCAATGTAATTAAAACTCCCTTTAGAGTTGACTGCATAATAACTAGATATTCTGATAAAATATCCTGAAGAGCTACAGAAGATATAAACACTTGGTATTGAAAATGTATAATGTAATAAGGATATATAATAATGCCTTGAGCAAGTGGGAATTCAATAAAGCTTCCAAATGAGTGAATTTTACATAATAACCTGTAAATAATGAAGAATCTTCTTTGTTACATATCTTGCACAAGTGTTTTTTATTGCCAGAGCAAGAAATATAGGAGGGGGATCAGGTGGTAACCTGCTAAGCCTTGGTGCTACTGCAGATGATGTCCTCTGGCTTATGTTCCAATCATAGCAAGCTCTGGCTTCCTAGTACTCTTAGGTGAGCTAAGGGTCAGAGACCTGATGAGTCAACCCTCTTCTCTCCAGGGAGCCCTAGTTCAAGGTCTTTCTGAAGAGCATCAAAACTCACTTTGTGTCTTCCAAGTGGCTAAACTCTTCTTATGTTATTTGTTTTTAAATAAGAATTCCAGATGCTTTGAAAGCACTTTGTTCTTTAGAGTTGGTAAACATGCCCTTTATGATTTATTAACACTAATTTTACAGAAGCTACTAATGTCAGTGGTAAAGTTAAAACTTAACTAGTTCAGCGGGGCACTGAGACACATACCTGTAATCCCAGTGACTCAGGAGGCAAAGGTAGGAGGATCATAAGTTCAAGACCAGAGGCAGTCTGTGTAATTTAGTGATACTCTGTCTCAAAAAGTAAAAATATGGGCTGGAGGGGGGCAGGCAGCTCAGTGGTACAGCACTTGTAAAGCATGCAGGAGCAAGGCCCTGGGTTCCACTCCCAGTACTGAAAAAATAAAATAACTAGTTCAAATTAATGAGATTTTATTGTCTATGTATGTGTGTGTGTCTACATAGGCTTACATGAATGTGAATTAAAAATCATAGCAATTTAGAATTGTAAGAAAAAATAAAAATTATTTCTGTCTGAACCCTACCTTATGCAGATGAAGCAATATGCCACTGGTAAATTGTTCTCTTTCTTATTCTCAAGATACTGGTTCTATATTTAAACAAAATCCATAAATAGCCTCCTTTACAGATATAATTTGCTACGATTCCATGCTCTGCTAAGCACATTGCATGTTATATAATGCTCTTACATCTCCTAGCTGTGTCTTATTATTTCTCATAAGTCTACAGACACTTTGAATGTAGAGATTATACTTGTCTTTTCATTCCACATGGTACCTTCTCCAGCTCTATACCAGTAGCTAATACTGGATTGAAAATCAAGCTTGCAGACACCCCTGATCCTATGCTGAAATCAAGGAAACAGGCATCAGGGTGGTAGGTCTGGCAAGTTTTCTTCTGTTCCAGGATAACTGTAGTTTCACTAGATAACCTCATTTGGTATTTGATGCCCTTTTGTCTCTGTTCTTCACCTGGTTACAAAGCTGTATCCCTATGCTAAAGCCCACCTATCCTATCATTTTCCCAGCCCCAATCTCAACTTCCTTGAACTAGAGTGGATTTATCATTCATTAGTTTGGACACAAATTAGGGTTACTGTTAATTTCCCTACTCATAACATTGTGCTCTTCAGTAAAACCTTCTTCCTCTCAGCAGGATGTGGTCAATGACTCAGGCAGCCTGCAGCAGTCCCCCTGAGAGCTAAAGCTATTTCTTGCCTGATGCTTTTGCACAGAATAAATGGGGGGTGTTAAAGTATTTCAAAGAATGAATTTGGATATTAATTAATCATTTGACAAACACTTATTGAGTACCTAACATATATCATACCAGACTCTGTTCTGTGTGTTGGAGATATAGCAGGGAACAAAACCAGCCAAGTCCCTGTCTTCATGGGCTTTACATTCTAGACAGGGAGAGACATAATAAACAAATAAATGAATAGATATATAACATAAAGTCACTGATAAAAGGTAAATGTTATGATGAAACATAAAGCAAGGAAAGGGAATGTAAAGTAACAGGAAGAGGATGTTAATTTAGATAGGATAGCCAGAGAAGGCTTGGACATAGAGACATTTTTGAGTGCTCTCCATATAGGTGGTACTTAAAGCCATAGGGTGAATAAAGCCATTTGGAGGACAGTGTAGCTATTGATGAGATGTGTGAGGACTCAGCCCGGGGGCATTCCAACATTTAGAGGTAGAGAAGGGGAGGAGGATTCAGGAAAGAAGATCAAGAAGGAACTGCCAGTGAGGTAGATGGATAAACAGGAGAGTGTAGTGTTCTGGAAGCCAAACTGAGGAAATATTTCAAAAAGAGCAATCAATGAAGACCAAGATGTGACCTTTGGATTGGGAGTAGAGAAATTAATCATTCAGCTCCCACATATGAGTGAGAACATGTGGTATTTCTGTTTGTAAGCTTGTTTGTTCACTTAAAATAATTTTCTCCAATTCTATCCATTTTGCTGCAAATGGCATTATTTCATTTTTTTGTTGCTGAGTAGTATTCCATTGTGTATATGTACTATAGTTTTTTTATCCATTCTTCTGTTGATGGGTACTTTGGTTGATTCCATATCCTTGCTATTGTGAAAAGTACTGCATTGAACATGGAGATGCAGGTGTCTCTGTGGTATGATGACACATTTCCTTTTGGGTAAATTCCCAATAGTGTTATAGCTGGCTCATACAGTAGATCAATTTTTAGTTTTTTAAGATACCTCTATATTGATTTCCAAAGTGGTTGGACCAATTTACAGCTCCACCAGCAATGTAAGAGTGTTCCATTTTCTCTGCAACCTCACCAGCATTTGTTGTTATTTGTTTTATTGATCTTGGCCATTGTTAATGGGGTAAGGTGGAATGTCAGAGTTGTTTTAATTTTCATTTCCCTAATAGCTAGGGATATTGAGCATTTTTTCATGTGTTTCTTAGCTTTACAGACCTCTTCATTTGAGAACTGTCTATTCAGTTCCTTTACCCATTTGTGTATTGGGTTATTTGTTTTCTTGGGTATTTTTTTTAAGTTCTTTATAAATTCTGGTAATTAGACCTTTGTCTGATGTATAGGATGTGAAAATTTTTTCCCATTCAGTGGGGATTTCCTTGACTCTGTTTATTGTTTCCCTTGCTGTACAGAAGCTTTTTAATTTCATGTAATCCCACTTATCTATTCTTGTTGGAATTTCTTGAGCAATTGGAGTCCTACTGAGGAAATACTTTCCTATTCCTATATGTTGGGGTGTATTACCTATCTTGTCTTCTATTAGTTTTAAAGTTTCTGGTTTTATGTTGAGGTCTTCTATCCATTTTGAGTTAACTGTCATGCATATTGAGAGATGCAGGTCAGTTTTCATTTTTCTGCAAGTGGATGTCCATGTTTCCCAGCACCATTTATATAAAATGCTATCCTTTTTCCAGTTTACTTGCTTTGCTCCTTTGTTGATAATTAGGTGGCTATTGGTATGTTGAGGTATTTCTGGATCTTTCTATTCTGTTTCACATGTCTTCAGGCCTATTTTTGTGCCAGTACCAAGCTGTTTTTGCTATCACTGCTTTATAGTATAGATTGAAGTCAGGGATTGTGATTCCACCTGTGTTAGTTTTGCAGCTTAAGAGTGTTTTGGCTATACATGGTCTTTTGTGATTCCATATGAAGTTTTGGATCATTTTTTCTATTTCTGTAAAGTCAGTCAGAGGAATTTTAATGGGGATTGCATTAAATCTATAAATTGGTTTTGGTAGGATAGCCATTTTACTATATTGATTCTCCCTATCTAGGAGCAGGGAAGCACCTTCCATTTTTTAGTGTCCTCTGCTATTTCTTTCTTTAATGTTTTGAAAGTTTCCTTGTAGAGGTCTGAGGGTTCTTTGGTTAGATTGATTTCAAGGTACTTAATTTTCTGGTGGGCTATTGTGAAAGGTATTCTTTCTATAATTTCCTTCTCTTCCTGGTTACAGTTGGTGTAAAGAAAAGCTATTGATTTTTGTGTGTTGATTTTATATCCTTCCACTTTGCTAAAGGAGTTGATTAGATCTAAAAGTTTTCTGGATGAGGTTTTGGGGTCTTTTAGGTATAGAATCATATCATCTGCAAATAAGGATATTTTGACCTCTTCATTGCCAATCTGTATCTCTTTGCTTTCTCTTGTCTGATTGCCCTGGTGAGGACTTTAGTTACTACGTTAAATAGAATAGGAAAGAGTATCAAGGTAATAGAGACTTGATTGATATAGAGGAGATTATGATGGGAATCATGGGAATGAATAGAGAATGGGAGAAGAGATGAAGAGATGTACCTTTGAGGTACATCACAATAAAGGAACCAAAAAATGGGCAGTACCTACAAAGAAATTTTGAAACCAAGAGAAGCTTTTCTTTTTCTAAGATAAGAGAAACAACAGCACTAAGAGTGCAAGGACTAAAGTTGCCATACAGATGAGAAACTAATGATGCAAAAAAAGAGGGTTTTATTGAATAGAGAAGAGGCAATGGGATTCAGCCTGCACATGGACCATGTTCCTTCCTGTAAAAATATCAAAGACTTGTCACATTTTAAAAGAAGACAAAGAGTCAGTGGTAAACTAACCATTTTGGCACATGCACATTTCTTTTCTGACATGTTTTGCTTTTTCATCATTATAATGTGAAATCACACTGACAATAATAATGACATACAGAATTGTACGCAGTGGCCTTTCAGTGAAGTCAATGATATCTTAATGAATTACTTACAGTTTCTAATCCTGGAACAATTTGAAATTCATCATCCTCAGTGTATGATAAATAATCTATCCCACTATTTTAATGAGAACCATATAATTAAAAGAATAATAGTATTTTTTTCTGTATCTCTGGCACTTCTGCTACATGGGGCTTTAGTTCTTAAGTAAAATCTCAGAAAAACCCCAACTGGGAAAAGGATGACCCTATGTACAGAAAATACAACCTTTCCTGTTTGAGTTTTTCTCTTTATAGTACCTTGGTTCTACATTCTCAGGAATAAATAGAGGTAAAAACTGACCTAAAGTTTAATCTACATTTGCGTTTTTCCACAGGATGAAAACTGTAGATTAAAAAAAAGATTTTTCAGGACATCAGATCTATGGTCATCAAGATCTTCTATACTCTCAGTGAGTATAAAACCTTAATTAAGATAGTTGTGACCTATTCCTATTAATGTAAAACTAGAAATTCCTAGATCTAGAAAAAGACATTAAAGATCACCCATTGCAATCATTTTATTTTACAGATGAACAAATCAATGCCCAAGTAGTTAAATAACTCATAAAGATACAGAGGTGATTAGTGGATGTATTGAGTGAGTTTTCAAATTAATAAAAAGAAAACTAAGATAGTAATAGCCTGGGGTTTAGCTTAGTTGGTAGGGTGCTTGCTCTGTGCTCTCACAGGCACTGTGTTCTATCCCTAACACTGCAAAAATGGAAAAAGGACATGGCAATCCACTCCTGAAGCAATCCTGAAACAGTCATTGAAAACCCTATGAGGGTCACTATGAGTTGGACGTGACTTGATGGTACCTAGCTCATTTGGTAGAGTGCTGCACTGCAGTCTCTGAGGTCCCGAGTTCAATTCCCAGTACCGCATAAATGGGAGAAGGACCTGGCAATCCACTCCCAAGGCAATCCCAAAACAGCCATTGAAAACCCTGTGAGGGTCGCTATGAGTCGGATACCGACTCGACAGCACCTAACAACAACAACAACAACAACAAAATAGTAATAATAATATTTATTGAGTGCTTCTGTATATCGGGCATTATGCTGACCATTTTACATTTTTAATCTCATTTAAAATTTACAGCAACTGTGTGTGATGAAAATTGGATTCCTTAACCAACTGCCACTTAACTGACTTAGAAAATTCAACAGTTGTCTCTACTTCCTTCTCTGTAAAACATAGTGGCTGATGATGTGCCATACTGGATGCTTGAGGCACTAAATCCCTTTAAAAATCTCTTTCCACTTATCCCATCTGTAGTCTGCATGCACAGTCTACATTGGCATCACTATTACCTGGAAACTTATTAAAAGTGTAAATTCTCAAACCCATTCAGCCTTCTGAATCAGAAACTCCTGCATGGGATCCAACCAGTTCTGTTTTAAAGACCTTTTTCCATGTCATTCTAACACACTCTAAAGTTTGAGAACCACTACTTTAGAACAAAGGCTATAATAGGTACCAAGTGGATGCTTCTGGAGATCTTTCCTGGTGCTACCAAAATAATAAACCAAAGCAATATTGCATCCTGAGTATTGGTATAGAGGTCACTGCCACCCTCAAAGACTTAGAAGCTGTATGTTTTTGGAAAAGTTGCTATCGTTTGATTGTGTCTCACCAAAAACATGTACTGAAAAGTTAATCCCCAAGGCAACAGTGTTGGGGGCTGGGGCTAATAAGAAGTGTTTGGGTAATGAGGACTCTGCCCTCATGAATGAATTAATGTAGGCTATAAAGGGCATGAGGCTTCAAATTCAGTCTCTTACTCTCTCTGTCACTGTTCACCATGGGATGATGCAGCAAGGCTGCTCTTGTCTAATGCTGGTACCTTGATATTGGGCTTCTCAGCCTCCAATACTGAAAGAAATAAATTCCTTTTTCTTATTACTTACCCATCTGTACTATTTCATTATAGCCACACAAAATAAACTAAGACAGAAGTGATTCCTACTCTATATCTTACCAGTTTGACTACATTTTAGTGAATGACAATAGAGTATTAAAAATCAGTTGGTTACTTCAAGTGAAACTGCTTATTCTGGTGTGGCTTTTGTTGTTGTTGTTGTTTGTTTGTTTTTCTGTTTTTCCTGCTAAAGAAAACTGTCACAATTCCTGGCACCTAGCCATTAAACAGGCCCATTTCCCCACTACTCAAAAACAAATCTTGTCTAAGGCTTATTTCAACTCTGTTTCTATGCCAAAATTAGGCCCACAGGACTTTATCTTAACATTCTATAAGACACCACATTAGTCCCCTACATCTATGATATCATACTGATAAAACCTGGATAACAGGAAATAATGGACACCCTAAATATTTTTAAAACACATGTGTCAGTAGTTGGTGGACAAAATCTATGAAAATTTAGATACCTATGATTTCAGTGAAGTTTCTAGGGTCAAATTGCCTGTGTCAAGATGGTATACTCTATCCAGAGAAAATGATTGTGTATCCTTGTGCCCCTGCCACTAAGAAAGAGGACCAGTGTTTAGCAGGTATCTTTGTTTTTTTGAGACAACATAAATTACATTTTTTGGCTTTGGCTTATTTAATCAATGACCAAAAATATTTCCAGCTTTGAATGGAGCCTAGAGCAAAACAAACAAAAACAAAAACAAACTCCATGATCGGTTGGACTTTAGCATAATAGTCTCTGCAATTTAAGCTTTTCCAAACAAGTGGATATAAAGTTCTTTAAGTGTCCGTGGCACATAAGGATTTTGAATGGAACCTGTGGCAAGCCCAGATAAGAGATTCACAATGTGGCCCTCAAGGATTTTGGAGCCAAGGCCCAGACATTTTTATTACTATTTTCGTTTTGAAAACCAAGTCATGGCTTGCTACTGGATTATGGTAGAAATGATTACCTAGCCACAGGTCTACAAGTGACTTTATGACTTAAACTTTTCAATTTGAATTGTTTTTCTCAGATCTAGCTCATTATGAAGTTAGATGTGCCTAGAGGTGCTCCCTAATCCAATGAGAATGTTATATATGGCCCCAGGCCTGAGCAGATCCTAAAAGCAATGGTAAACATTAACAAATGCCTTGCTTTCCACTCCCCTGGACAGAAGACTGACTCATTGCCTTTTCTTCTTTATGTCACACTCGTAGGTCCATGGGGAACTCCTTGTACTGTTTTTCCTGATGGGGGAAAAAACTGTTCCTAGTTTATTTATGTTTCTTCCCTAAGTGCTGGCATTAGGCATTCAGAGATGTGTTAGGTCAGTCAGTCTTTCTTTCTTTCTTTCTTTCCTCCTTCCTTCCTTCCCTCTTTTTCTTTCTTTTTCTTTCCTTTCCTTTTTTCTTTCCTTTTCTTTCCTTTTTTCTTTTCCTTCTGTCACTGTGCCAAATAGCTGAGAGAAACATTTTAAAAGGAGAAAGGATTTATTTTGGCTTATGCTTTCAGAGGTTATATAGTCCATGGTCTGCTGGCTCCATTGTTTCTGGACCTATAGTGAGTCAGCATATTGTGGTGGAAAGGTATGGTGGCCAGGAAGCAGAGGACAAGATACAAAGGGGCCCAGGACAAGATCTAGCCCCTAATGACATGCCCTTCAGTCACCTGCTTCCTCCAAGGGCACCCCATCTCCATAAGTTTCCATCATCTCCCAATAATACCATTGAATTATGAATCCATTGATGGATTAATCCACTGATTAAATGAGAGCCCTGATGTTCCAGTCACCCTTCAATGATTGGATCCACCATCTGGGGACTAAGCCCTCAACACATGAGCCTTTCAGGGATACACTTAATATCCAAACTATAACATGGGGAGACATGAGTGGCAGTAGAAAAGGGAGCTCTTCCCACTGGAAAAAACTTTAAGCAGTACATATCATGGTAAACTTTGCATAGGGAGAAAAAATGCCTTGTTTAAGGAATTGCTCATGTCTTCAGTTTTAACCATTATACTACTTGAAGCATCAGATACAAACAGGGAATTTACCATATATTTTTAAATTCTAATCCACACCCTTTCTACAGTTTTGTTGTTGTTAAGTGTCATCAAGTTGGGTCTGATTCATAACGACCCTATGTACAGCAGAACAAAACACTCTCTGACACTGTGCCATGCCCAGCACTATGTCAGTACTTATCTGCTATTCATAAGGTTTTCAATGGATAATTATTTGGGGATTGCTACAGGAGTGGGTTGCTACCTCCTTCTTCCATTTTTGTGGTGCCGGGGATCAAACTCAGGGCCTCAGAGAGCACAGAGCAGCACTCTACCAACTGAGCTAAACCCCAGCACCTTCTACAGTTTTATAGGGCTACAAAATCATATAAGATTAAAATTGCCACTGGAGGAAATCCAATCTGCACACAATTCTAATCTACATCTGATTTTGTTGCCCTCTAAAACTATTGAAAGGATGTGCATTGGAATTGAGAATATTTGGTACATTAGTAGGAATCTACTGAATTCAATGGCTGGGATTTAGCTCAGTTGGTAGAGCGCTGCTCTGCAGTCTCTGAGGTCCCAAGTTCAATTCCCAGCACTGCAAAATGGGAGAAGGATGTGGCAACCCACTTCCAAGGCAATCCCGAAACAATCAGCCATTGAAAACCCTATGAGAGTCTCTATGAGTTGGAGACAACTCGACAGCACCTAACAACAACAACAACTATGTATATGTATATATACACACACACACACAAATTGACAGACACATAGGAGATATATATATATATATATATATATATATATATATACATCTATATATACATATATACATATACATATATATACATATACATATGTATACATATGTATACATATACATATATGTGTATATATATCTCCTGTGTGTCTGTCAATTTGTTGTGCTGTGGGGGCTTGCATGTTACTGTGATGTTGAAAGCTATGTCACCAGTATTTCATATACCCGTGGGGCCACTCATGTTGGACAGGTTTTAGCTGAGTTTCCAGACTAAGACAGACAGGGATAAGGACCTGGCAGCCCACTCCTGAAACAATTAGCCATTGAAAACTCTATGAATAGCAGAGAAGTACTGTCAAATATAGTGCTAGAAAATGGCCCCCAGGCTGGAAGGCATTCAGGAAATGACTGAGAAGAGTTGCCTACTCAAAGTACAGTCAACCTTAATGATAGGAATGGAGTAGACCCTAGGATCTCCTTTTGTTGATGTGGTATGACTCAAAATGAGAAGAAACTTGACTGGATGGCACCTAACAACAACAACAACTGAATTCAATTGAAAAAAAATGAGCTCATTAGCTTTTTAGAACTAATACCATAGCAAGTGATGCACATTGTTCATCAAGCATCATCTGCATTAACTATGCAACAGTAATGTTGTCTAGCAAACCACGCAGGGTGGTGGCATAGAGTAGTAAGCATTTCTGGCTGACACATCTAAAAGTCAGTTGAAGTGAGGCTAATCTAGCCTCATTTTAGGTGGGCTGACATTTAGTGTTTCTCATCCTCCTTGGACTTGTGGCTACCCAAGGCATAATCTTCTTATGGTGAAAGGCAATGTTCCAGAGAGCTGTAAACCCAATTATGCAAGCCCAATTCATATCTTTGCTCATGGCCACTAATATCTTGGTAGCCAAACTAAGGTACATTGCCAAGTCAAATTCAACAGACAAGAGAATTTCTCAGTGAGGAGAGGGACAGTGGAAAATATTTATGGAACAGTTACATAATCTGCCATGCCATCTGAATTTACAACTGATATTTTCATCTTTACAAAAATCTTATTCAAGCCAGGTATGATGGCTCCCACCTGTAATCCCAGCACTAGGGAGGCAGAGGTAAGAGGATCACCCTGCAAGTTCAAGGCCAACCTGATCTACATAATGAGTTCCAGGGCTGCTGGGGCTACATAGAGATACCTCATTTTAAAAACAAACAAACAATAATAGCAGCAACAATTATATGTGTGTGTATATATATATATATATATATATATATATATATATATATATATGTTGTTGTTGTTGTTAGGTGCTGTCGAGTCGGTATCCAACTCATAGCAACCCTCTGTACAACAGGGGAAACACTATTGTCAGTGCTTCTCTGCTGCTCATAGGGTTTTCAATGGCAGATTGATTTTTGGGAGGGGGTTGCCAGGTCCTTCTCCCAAGCCTACAGCTTCTGGTGTTCCCAGGCGGTCTCCCATCCAGGTACTAACCAGGCCCGACCCTGCTTAGCTTCCGAGATCTGA
>VMDO01038312.1:0-13585 GCA_007922755.1 Pedetes capensis
TTTGTTTTGTTTTTCTGAATGCTTTTCATATATATGTATGTATGTATGTCTCTCTCTATATATATGTATATATGTGTGTGTGTGTGTGTGTGTTCATGTGTGTCTGTGCACACGTTTATCTGTCTGTCTCTTTTTTCTTTTCATTTTTTTTTTGTTTTTTAGATTTTTCTGGTGCTAGGTATTAAACCCTGGGCCTTGCATATGCTATGCAAGCACTCTATCACTGAGCTATTTCTGTTCTTATTCATTAAAATTAATTTGTGAAACCTAGTTTTCTGTAAGAAACTTTTTGCTGTATTATATATCTTTTTCTACATAATGTGTTTTCTGGACAACTTTTTTTCTAGCCAGTAATTTCAGTTTTACTTTGCTCTTGGACCAATAGTGATATTAAATGTTTTTTCTTTCTTTCTTTCTTTTATTTTTACTTCTAAATTTTAAAGTCTTGTAGTTTTTCTTAGCATTTAGTTCATAGTTTAACCATGTTTTGATACAATGTGAACTACATAATTTCTACATCATCAAGTTCACTAAGTTTTTCTTTTAAAATTAATATAAAATTAAGGTTTTTAAATTTTCTTTTTTCATATTCTAATTCAATTTTCTATGCTCTGAAATACTGTAGGAAGTATAAAATGTCTCCCATCTATGTTGAGTTAGTTTCTCAGATTTCTAATAAAAAGACATTTTAATGATATAGTAATAAAATTTATATGAATATATATTTCCATTTTAATTTATTTACTTGTATGTAGAGCTCTTGTACCATTGATTATTTTTCCTCAATAATACTGTAATCACAACTTTTTAAAAAATCTGATACTTGGAGTTGAATCCAGGGCCTAGGTAAGCAATCTATTGTTGAGCTGCACCCAAGACCTCCCCCCTTTTATTGAGACAGGGTCTCACTAAGTTGTACAAGTGACTTAGCCTCAAACTTGTGATCCTCCTGACTCAGCCTATGTTTCTAGGCTTTGGAAAATGGAAAAATATATTTGTGATAAATTTTTACAACTGTATTATTAAGAAATATGCAGTTTTTCTAGTTTTTTGTAATGAGTATGCCTCTTATAAAAAGGAAAGCATTGAACATTTTTATAGACACAGTCTAAAATTCTGGGGTTTTTTGATTTTTGTTTTTCGTTTTTTTTTTTGTTGTTGTTGTTGTTGTTGTTTTTAGTAAATGTATTTAACCCAGTCACAGAGTTTTTCTTGCTACTGATTCCAACAGTCTGGGGTTTAGGTGAGTTGGTAGAGTGCTTGCATGCATGTTCTCAGGCCCTTTGAGGAATTTTGTTGACTTATAAGTTTGAAAATTGAAGGGGAGATGAATTTCTAAATAGAGTGGAAGAAATCATGCCAAATTGACTCCCACACCAAAAATGGTGCAATAGGAGGAAGGCTTCATTCCAAGATGTAGGAGGCTGGATAGGGAAAGGATGGGTCAGGAAAGGAAAGGAGAGACAGGAAGAAACACTAAACCATAGATGGTGTGTGGTCAGTGAGAAACATTTCACCCAAATGAGTAACTCAAAGGTAATAATACCTGTTGTTATTGATTGAATTATATCTTCATTCCCTACCAAAATTAATATGCTGAATCCTAACTCTTAGTTCCTAAAATGTGACTGTATTTGGAGACAGGGTGTGAAGAGGTGATTAAGTTAAATATGAGTCTATAAAGTTACAAAATAGCTCATATGGAAATGTTTTCAAACACTGAGACAACTACCTCCTTGTTTCCACATGCTGCCCCCCAGCTGGGATATCATCCAAGGCTCTATTTGGGATAATCAGTTTTCCAAATAAATCACCCAATCAAAGAAAAAACATTTTAAAATTCACAAGTTTTTGCCTTTTTAAAATGCTATCTCTTACTCAATATATTTTGGATATAAGTAGCTATTTATAGATAGATTTTAAAAGAAAAAGACTAAAAGATTAAAAAAAATAATAAAGGCATGAGGATTGCAGGTTCAAGACCAGATGAAGACTGTGCAACTTTGGAAGATCCTGTCTCAAAATAAAAAAAATAGAGAAGAGATGGGGGTGCAGCTCACTGTGAAAGTATTTGACTAAAATACATGAGGCTCTCAATTCAACCTCCAGTACTAAAAAGAAAAACACATTTTCCCTTATATGCTTTTCAAATTGGAACTATGGCTTTTTATAGACTTGACTCCCACTGCTGTAAAATATAGTTTGTACTGTACCTTAAGACATATTTATTTCTTTCATTAGTTTTTCCAAGTTGATTATCATAATTAAGTTGCAGACAGGCCAGAGCACAAGATTCATTTTTTTCTGGGTGGGGCGGGCAGGATAAGGTCTCACAATATAGCCTATGTTGGTCTTGTTTTTGACCAAATGAATGTAGCATGATCAGCTCCCAGTGTAAAGAGGCTGCATTTTATGCCTAAGTCCATACCCCAGCACTTATGTCTACTTGCAGTTATTTACATCTTTTACCATTAAAAATGCTTACAGTAGAAGATATATAGAGGGAGAGTCACATGACCATATGCACATTTATTCATTTCAATTTAATATAAAACCTTTCACTTTGGGTATCTATTATAGGATTTGCCTAGTCCAGGAGTTTAGAAATTTGCATTGTGTCGCCTCAATTTCCCTAGGATGATCAATCTTAGAGATTAAAAGGTTTTGGAGATGACCCAAAGTGAAATAAGCAAAGGCCTTTTGTTTACTACCTCTTCACAGAAAGGTCTTACTAAGCAGGAAGCTTTCTTCCATCTGTCAAATAATAGCAAATATGCTTAGCAAGGTAGTATTGCTCTATTTTATAAATTGCATTATCAGTGTTTCTTATAAAGAGAGAGAAGAGGAAAACCATGCCACTTCTCATAAATGACTGGGCATTGGGCACTTCCTTTTTCTTCATTCTATTCCCTTGGAGTATCTTATTTTCATTCCAAATAGTTTGTAGCTGTAATCCTTCTTATATGAGAAGTGAGAAGCTGATAATGAAGACTCTTAAGAGTAATAGCTTGTTATAAGAGGGATGTGATGTCAAAAAGAACTCAAATAATTCTTAAAATCCTAGGAATTTCACCAGGTGCAATGGCTCACAACTGTACACTCAGCAACTCACAGGGCAGAGGCAGGAGGTTCTCCAGTTCAAAGCCAGAAGTAGCCTGTATAACTTAGCAAGATTCTGAAAAGATACTGACTCAAAATAAAAAATAAAAATAAAAAATGGACTGGAGGTGCAGCACAGTGGCAGAGTGCTTACAAAGTATATGAAAGGCCCTTGGTTCAATACCCAAGTAACCAAAACAAAAAACAAAAAACAAAACAACAACAACAACAAAAAAAAAAAAGAATTTCAAACATTTCTGAGAGTATGTGCCCTAGAACAATCTGTAATCTGCAAAGTACTGTGATTGAAGAGGATGATAAGTGTAATCATTAAAACACCTACAGCTTTTTCTCAAGAAGTGTTGTGTATGGGGGTGATGCTGCTGATACCATCTTTTTCCTTGAACTGAAGGTTCTACACTTTTCTTTATACCTGGCACAAATGTCTGAGGAGGTCAGGTAGCTAGGGAATAGTATGTGAATCAATTTAGTACTAACAATTCTGAGAGGATGGCAGGAGACTCTTACAAATGTTATCCACTTTGGAATGAAAGGCAAATAAACAACAATTGACACATTCTGCATGATACAGAAAATTTTTAGATGTTCTGAAGCAAGCACACTGGAAGGATAAATATTAATTATGGCAAGTAATTTGAGGCACATTTTATGTTAACACTGAAGAGCAGGCTGACTTCATGAATTGACTTTGGAAATGAATAAAAAGTTGGAACTGGATTATCCTTGGTTATATTTTTAATTGATTATAGCCAATAGAAAAATACAACAAAAATCATGGTGCTCTTTTGTTAAAGAAAGTCTAATTTCTCTGACCATAGACTAAATTCTAGCTTTTGGTACTTATTACTACAAAGAGTAAGACCCATAATATGAATATAAATTATCTAATCTACATAGATGCTTATTCACTGACCTTTATGAAGTTGGCACTCTGCTCTGTGCTCAGAAGAAGGTGATTAGAAGCAGTTGTTTGCCCCAAGAAACCCATGAGTCTTGGAAACAAGTACAATACCTTAACACAGAATTCCAATGCAATGTGGTAAGCATAATGGTATAAGTAAACACAATATCCACTGTAACCACTAAAATAAAATCCAGGAAAATAAAAGAGAAAAAGGAAAAGAGAAGAGACAAAAGAGAAAATAAGGGTGGGGGGGAAAGAAAGAAAAAGGAAAGACCCAGAATTCTTTCTTTGCATTCGATTTTGCTTTTAAATTCACAGCCACATCGTAGAGATCTCTGTGTATTATTCTCTTGTCCCATGCTGGAGAATCCTATTCCTCCATTTGTGCCCTTTTCCTGTCCCTACCCTTTTACATATTAATTTCTAAGTGTCCTTCAGGTCTCCAGGGAGCATTTTCTTATTCTAGAGTCTAAGATAGAGGCCATCTTACATGTAGCCTGACTGGCCTGCAGCTTCCTTCTCAGGGGCTTCACACCCTATTGTATTGTTCTGCTTATCTGTCCATTCTCCAAGCTAAAAGTGTTTCCAAGGAGAAGTGAGCATTTAATAAGTAGGTATTACTGCCGGTGCATGTGGTTCCACTGCCTAACATAGTGCATGACACAAATAATGTGCCAGACAAATACTCTTAAACAAATTAACTTGTTGTTGTTGTTGGTAGGTGCTATGGGGTTGTATCCAATTCATAGTAAACCTTATAGGGTTTTCAATGGCTGATTGTTTCGGGATTGCCTCAGGAGTGGATTGTCATGTCCTTCTCCCATTTTTGTTGTGCTGGGAGTTGAACTCGGGACCTCAGAGACTGCAGTGCAGTGCTCTACCAACTGAACTAAATCCCATCCACAAATTAATTTAGGGAACATAAAGGTGAGGGTTAGTTGGTATAATGCAAAGAAAGCACCTTACAAGAATTCAGCAAACATTAGTTCTTTCACTGCTGAATACAATAGAATGAATCTTTTATAAGCAGCCATAAAGACAGACCAGAAACATGGTGATGGAGGATATCTACTACTAGCATCTCTTCAGTCCCAGCCTAAATAAGAGAAACTGGTATTCCATCCTCTTATATCTAACATGTGTGAGTTAGCATTCAATGGTAAGAAAGCTATGTAACATAAGTGAACTAAAGATTTTTCATGTATGATGTTTTAGAGTCTACATTATCAACTGTTTAGATGTTTAAATGGGACAGCCAATGTAAAGCATTTAGCCTTGTAGCTGGTACAGGTGGTATTTTAAATTCAAGATAATAATCTACCTTTCTTCATTTTAATCCATGGTAAAATCAGGTAAGCATTAGGGGTGTCTTCAAAAAGTCCCCAAGCCAAGGAAAAACACTAGATTCAATCTAGCTGTGTTGACCTGGTTTGTTCACCCCCACATGCCACTTCATCATTTGATGAAATGAATATGTCCTTTCTGTAATGGCCTCAAGGGGAAATGGTGGCAGCAGCTGCTGCAGGAATCATGTTTAAGGAATTATTTAAAACAAAATGAATCAAAACAAATGTTAGAAACCAAAACATAAATTGAGGGCTTGCTAGAAGTTGTGTAAAGTATTTGATGTAATTATCCCATTTAATTACTTTAAAAAGAAATAAAGAAAATCTTGTTGAGTTGGTGCTATATGCATCCCCATTTTGTAGATAGCCAGGGGCCACTGACATAGGGAGGATGGTACCTTGCTTATGCCCATGTAATTTATAAGTGGTAGAGTGGTATTTTAATTTAGAGCACTGTAATTTCAGAACCTAAACACCAAACCATGATATTGGTCCCTTTTTCAAAATGGTATTCCACCAAGGATTGAAATCTAATTTTTTTAGAAAAATGCTTGATCTGGGGGGTGGAGTCAAGATGGTGGACAGATAACACACACTTTCTGTCCCGGAGTAATGGAAAGCCTAGACTAGGGGTTTGGAACTCACATTGAATAGATAGAAACAGTGATAATTTAGTTTGGGAGATAGAGGATGAAACTGGACGTACACTGAAATCGAGGATTTGGCTTCAGAGGAGCTACACAGAGGACAGAAGTGGGACCACTGCCATTTTGCCATCACACAGATGGTGGATAGAATCCCGGAGACTTGGAGGGGACTTCGTGCACACACACCAACAGGGGCCAAACCCAACATGGAGTGCAACCTTGGCAGCACAATTTCACCCTGCCTGCAGGACACAAACTACAAATTCCGGGCGAGTCAGTTTGAGGTGGCACACGGAATCCCCATCAGTAGCAGCCGCGGAAGGAATGGGGAAACTAGTGCCAGCGATATGAGTCTAGAGCTGAGACGAGCCTCCCTCCCTCCCTCCTGTTGTGGCAGGACAGGTGTGCAGACGCGATCTCCACAGACATACAGGCACACATACACCTGGATCCCAGACACACCAGAGGTGAGCCTAAGTCATCCCACTGCACTGTGAAGAAATCTGGGGTTGGTAGAGGCAACTGAGCCCCACTCAGACAGAGTGCTCCTTTTCGGCAAAGCCTAGCAGCACAATTAATCACAATCAGAGCAGTTTGGAGGGAGATCGCAGCCCACAGACAGACCTCAGACCTGCTACAGAGTCCCTCTGGGGCGGTTGGATATCATCCCACCCACAAGAGGATATGGTCTTCCCAAGTGGGAAGAAATCCCTGCAATAAAAAATCCACGATAGCAGCCATATTCCCTCCATGCTGTAGGTTTTGGGGCAGAAATCTCTGACTTGGGGAATTGGCGCCTGAACTATGTGGGACAGGGAGAATTCCAGGGAGGACCCCACAGGTTCCACTGCCTCTACAACAATAAAATAAACACAGAATATTTTGTGGAACAGTCTCTTTGGGCATTCAGTGTCTCACTTAAACCCAAGACACTTTGGGGTGGTCTGCCATTATCTACCCAACACTAAGCCAGACTGCTCCTGCAGGTTGTGTGAAAACACTGCCACCCTGAGTTCTGTAGGGAGCACTGCTTCCTGCAGTATTGACTTCACCCAGAGGAACTGGGTGTCCACAGTTCAGATTCCACCTGCAAGAACATACAAGTCCTTTTTTTTTTTCTCTCTCTAAGGGGGTTTGAACCCAGGGTCTTGTGCCTGCTTGCTTTGTGGGTGCTAGACCTCCACACTGCACCCCTAGCCCATATTTTTTGCTTTTTGAAACAGAGTCTCACTGGGTTGCGCAGATCTCGGGCTGGCGATCCTCCTTCCTCCGTCTCCCAAGGCACTGGGATTCCAGGCGTGCACCACTGCACCTGACTACAAGTGTTTTTATATGTATGTGGGAGTGTGTATGCATGAGGTCTGAATTTTTTTTTTTTTTTTTGTACAGGGGTTTGAACCCAGGCTCCTGTGCCTGCTTGCTTTGTAGGCGCTGGACCGCCGCGCTGCACCCTGGAATGATATTTTTGCTTTTTGAGACAGGGTCTCACTGGGTTGCACAGAACTCAGGCTTGCGATCCTTCTGCCTCCGACCCCCAAGCTGCTGGGATTGCAGGCGTGCACCACCGCACCTGACTACAAGTGTTTTTATATGTGTGTGGGAGCTTGTATGAGACTTCTTTTTTCATTTTTTCTTTTTCCTTCCTATTTTTCTTCCTTTCTTCTTTTACTCCCTTCCCTTTTTCTATTCTCCTTCTCTTTTTCTTAAGCTATACATGTGTCTTTGTTTTAATTATTTTCCCCTTAAGTGTTAACCTTAATTTTAATTTTGACAGTAATTTCTATTAGCCTGTGTCATCTACCTCTTCTATCACCAGATGCCCCCTTTCTCACCCCACAGAAGAGAAACAAAATCTATCACCTCCCTAGCCCTTAGCCCCTTTGGAGTTGGGCTGGTGGACTAAAGAGACAACCACACAGACAAAATATCCAAGAATATACCCAGTTTATAAGCTCCAATAAGCACCAGAGATTCAGCACCACACAATCTCAAAGGAATAACAGAGGGAGAAGTTCTACACAAACAGGAGAGACATATTCTATTTCCCGGATCATTTTATGGGCAAACAAAGTAAACCTACAAAAAACACAAAGAGGCAGCATGGATCTGAAAACTCCACAGATCAAAGCACCCCAACAAGTTACTCCAAGGACTCTGAATTCTTAGAAATCTCTGACTTGGAATTCAGAGTCATGGTTATAAACATGCTAAGAGAAATTAAGACAAATGCCCCAAGCACACTAGAGATACTTGAAAGGAAGGTTTCTCACTTGGAAGCTGTTCTGTCATCCCAGTTAGAAATTATAAGGACAAACCAAGCCACTTTGCTTGATACTCAATCCAAATCATCAGAATTGAACACGTCTAAAGAATCCTTCTCTTCAAGACTGGATGAATCTGAGCTGAGGATTTCCAATTCAGAGGATGTCATAAATGAACTGAAATACAAGCAATTAGAAATGGAATCTATGATAAAGGTTTTAAAGAAAGATTTCCAGGAGAACTCAGATAGAATGACAAAAAGAAATTTAAGAATTCAGGGCATTCCTGAAGGAGAAGAAAGATCCACAATCTAGTAAATGATATCCTCAAGGAAAACTTCCCAAAGATAGCACAGGAAATGGCTATATACACCACTGAGACTTTCAGGACTCCTTTGAAGGGTGACTTAAATAGATCACCCTCTCGACATTTCATTGCTCGCATGCTGTTGTTAGAGACCAGGGAGGCTATCCTGTAAGCAGCAAGACAAAAACCCCTTATTACTTATAAAGCAAAACCAGTTAAAATTACTGCAGACTTTTCCATGTCAACATTGAAAGCTAGAAATGAATGGACACAGGTGATTCAAATATTAAAAAAAAAAATCTCCAGCCTAGATTAATATATCCAGCAAAATTATCTTTGATAATAGAGGAGGAATATAAGACATTTAATGACATTGAAGGTTTTAAATGATATGCAACCATGGAACCAGCACTGGGGAGGATTGTAAATCAATTACCACATCCAGGAGAGTTAAGACAACCCTACTAAGGAAATCAAAGAACTGGTTAGCTGAGGTCAGTACAACCCAAGAAAGGACCAAAGCAAACATGATTCATAAATCAGTAACAGGTAATGATTGGATATATAACAATAAATGCTCCTCAATAATTTCTATTAATGTAAATGGTCTTAACTCACCAATAAGAGACAGAGGCTGGCTAACTGGATGAAAAAAACACAAACCATCAATATATGGTTTTCAAGAAAATCATCTAACTCACAAAGACTGTAATAAACTGAGAGTTAAGGGCTGAAAAAATGTATACCTAGCGTGGGGGTGGGGGGAACAAAAGAAAGCAGGTGTTGCAATTTTAATTTCAGATAGATTAAATTTCATTCCAAAACTATTTAGAAGAGACAAAGGAGGACATTACATTTTAGTACAAGGAACACTCAATCAAGAATCAATAATGCTCCTTAATATTTATGCCCCAAACATAGGGGCTCCTAGCTTTATAAGACAAACCTTATGGAATATAAAGAACTTTATTGGACCAGAATCAACCATAATGGGAGACTTCAATATCCCACTTTTGTGAAGAGACAGGTCATCAAAACGAAAAATCAACAGAGAAACGTCAAATCTAATCTCCACCCTAAACCAATTGAATCTCACAGATATATACAGAATATTTCATCCACACGATGAGGAATACACATTCTTCTCAGCTCGACATAGTACATTTTCTAAGATAGATCATATGCTAGTCCATAAGCATTCCCTCAACAAATACAAAAAAGTAAAAAAATACCCTGTTCCTTATCAGATCATAATGGGATAAAATTGGAGCTCAAGAACATGAATAATTTCAGAAACTTTACAAATTCATGGAGACTGAATAATACACTACTGAATGACTAATGGATCGTTGATGGAATCAAATTGGAATTTAAAAAATTCCTACAATCAAATGATGATGAAAACACATCATACCAAAACATATGGGATACAGCAAAGGCAGTTTTAAGAGGGAAATTTATACCATTAAGTGCCTTCATCAATAAAATAAAGAAGAGCCAAATAAATGACCTAATGACACAGCTTAAGACACTAGAAATCCAACAAAAAACCAACCCTAAACAGAACACACAAAGGGAAATTACAAAAATAAAGGGAGAAATATCTCAATTGGAATCTAAAGAGATAATTCAAAAAATTAATAAGACTAAGAGCTGGTTCTATGAAAAGATTAATAAAATAGACACCCCTCTGGCTAACCTCATCAAAAAGAAAAGGAAAAATCTAATATAGTATGGATTATGAAAGACAATGGGTCCATAACCACTGATTTCAATGAAATACAAAAAATTGTCAGGGATTACTATGTGAGACTGTATTCCCCAAAATATGAAAATGCAGAAGAAATGGACAAATTTATTAACACATATGACCTACCAAAACTAACACCAGAAGACGTAACTGACTTAAATAAGCCCATTACATATACAGAAATAGAAAAGGTAATTAAAAGCCTCCCAACAAAGAAGAGCCTAGGTCCTGAAGGATTCACAGCAGAATTTTACCCAACTTTAAAAGAAGATATAATACCTGTCTTCCTCAAATTATTTCAAAGAATAGAAAAGGAGGGAACACTCCCAAATATATTCTATGAAGCTACCATCACCCTGATACCTAAACCAGGAAAACATTCATCTAAGATAGAGAATTATAGAACCATCTCCCTTATGAATCCAGATGCAAAAATATTTAATAAAATTCTGGCAAACAGAATCCAGCAGCATATGAAAAATATTATTCACCATGACCAAGTGGGATTTATACGACAGATGCAAGGCTGGTTTAACATATGGAAATCAATTAATGTAATCCAAAATATCAAGAAACTGGCAAACAAAAACCACATGATCATCTCAATTGATGCTAAAAAGGCCTTTGATGACGTGCAACACCTTTTCATGATAAAAACACTGGAGAAGATAGGTATAACAGGCAAACACCTTAATTTCATAAAAGCCATTTATGACAAACTTACAGACAACATTATATTAAATGGAGAAAAACTGAAACCATTTCCTCTTAGATCTGGAACAAGACAAGGATGTCCTCTCTCTCCTATTCTATTCAACATAGTAATGGAAGTCCTGGCTAGGGCAATCAGACAAGAAAAAGAAATCAAAGGGATGCAGATTGGCAAGGAAGAGGTCAAATTATCCTTATTTGCAGATGATATGATCTTATACCTGAAAGACCTCTAAACCTCAACCAGAAAACTTCTGGATCTAATTAACTCCTTCAGGAAAGTTGCAGGTGACAAAATTAACACACAAAAATCAATAGCTTTTCTTTACACCAATTCCAAACAGGAAGAGAAGGAAATATCAGGAAAAATACCATTCATGATAGCCCACCAGAAAATTAAACACCTTGGAATCAATCTAACTAAAGACTCTTCAGATCACTACAAGGAAAATTTCAAAAAATTAAAGGAAGAAATAGCAGAGGACACTGAAAAATGGAAAGACCTCCCCTGCTCTTGGATAGGGAGAATTAATATTGCAAAAATGGCTATCCTACCAAAAGCAATCTATAGATTTAATGCAATACCCAGTAAAATTCCACTGATTGACTTTACAGAAAAAAAAATGATCCGAAAATTTATATGGAACCACAAAAGACCACGTATAGCCAAATAACTCTTAAAATGCAAAACAAACGCAGGTGGAATCACAACTCCTGCTTTCAAGCTATACTACAGAGCAGTGGTTACAAAAACAACCTGGTACTGGCACAATAATAGGCCCGAAGACATCTGGAACAGAATAGAGGACCCAGAAATACCTCAACACACCTATAGCCACCTGATTTTCGACAAAGGAGCAAAGCAAGTAAACTGGAAAAAGGACAACAAATGGTGCTAAGAAACATGGTCATCCACATGCAGAAAATGAAAGCTGTCCCCCATCTCTCAATATACATGAGAGTTAACAATATACACAAGAGTTAACTCAAAATGGATAAAAGTTCTCAACATAAAACCACAAACATTAAAACTTGCAGAAGGGGGGGAGGAGTCAAGATGGCGGACAGATAACACACACCTTCTGTCCTGGAGCAATAAGAAGCCTCGATTAGGGGTTTAAAACACAAATTGAATAAATAGAAACAGAGATAATTTAGTTTGAGAGATAGAGAATGAAACTAGGCGTACACTGAAATCAAGGATTAGGCTTCAGAGGAGCTACACAGTGGCCAGCAGCGGGACCGCCGCCATTTCGCGGATAGAATCCCCGAGACTTGGAGGGGATTTCACGTACACGCACCCACAGGCCTGGACCCAACACGGAGTGCAACCTTGGCAGCACACTCTCACCACGCCTGCGGGACACAGACTGCAGATCCTAGGTGAGTCACCATGAGAGAACACACAAACGCCCTCCATAGCGGCTGCGGAGCGAACGGGAAGCCGGTGCCAGCGATCTGCGTCTAGAGCTGAGACGCGGCTCCCCTCCCTTCTGTTGCGGCAGGTCAGGCCTACGATCTCGAACTCCACAGAAATTTGGGCACACATATATCCGGATCCCAGACACATCAGAGGTGAGCCCAAATCACCCCACTGTGCTGCGGAGAGATCTGGAGCTTGTGGAGCCGGCCAAGTTGCACGCGGGGGAAGCCGCTTGCCCTGGCGCCCGGCTGGGGAGCTCTTTCTCAGCGGCGCAGCCCGCCCCTGGCGGAGAAATTCCGAGCGCAACCGCAACACACAACAAGGCTGTGGGGAGGAAATCTCTGATTTAGGGAACTGGCGCCCGAACTCCGTGGGACAGGGAGATCTTTAGGGAAGACCCCACAGGTTTCACTGCCTCTCGAACAGTACAGTAGTTGCGGAGTCTTCCGTGGAACAGTCTCTATGGGCACTCGAGGCCCCAATTAAATCCAGATTGTTATGAAGAACTTGGCTATATGGACCCAATGAGACCGATGGTTACTGCGGATTGTGTGGAAATACTGGCACCCTGAGCTCTATTGGGAACATTGCACCCTGCATTATCGAATCCACCTGGTCAAACTGGGTGTAATAGTTCAGACTCCATCCTCAAGATAATATATTTTTACTGTTAACAGGGTCTTAAGCCTGCTTCCTTAGTGGAACCTGGACTGACATTCTGTGGCCCCAGCCAATACATTTTTTGCTTTTTGAGATAGGCTCTTGTTGGGCTGCACAGATTTTGGGATTGAGACCCTCCTGCCCCCCATCCTGCAAGCCACAGGGATTCCAGGCGTCCTTCACTACACTTGACTGCAAGAATTGTTATACATATGGGGGAGAGTCTATGCGTGAGGTCTGGAATTTTATATTTTATTCTATTTTTTCTCTTTTCCTTGTACTTTACTTTTTTAAAATTTTTATCTTAATTTTATTAGTACTATATATATATATTTTTTTCTTCTTCTTCTTTTCTTTCCTTCTATGGGGGTTTGAATTCAGGGCTCTGCGCCTGATTATCTGGTAGGTGCTGGATTGCCATGCTGCACCCCAGGACCCCATTTTTTTTTTTTTTTT
>VMDO01038313.1:0-13584 GCA_007922755.1 Pedetes capensis
TCTATTGAATATACCATGGACTGCCAAAAGAACCAACAGATCTGTCCTAGAAGAGGTACAACCAGAGTGCTCCTTGGAAGCAAAAATGGCCAAACTGCGTCTTACATATTTTGGACATGTAGTCAGGAGAGAACAATCCCTGGAGAAGGACATCATGTTTGGAAGAGTGGCAGGTCAACGGAAAAGAGGAAAACCCTCCCCCAGATGGATTGACACAGTGTCTGCAACAATGGTCTTAAACATAAATAAGATGGTTTGCCTGACACAGAATTGGCAAGTGTTTCGATCTGCTGTACATAGGGTCGCTATGAGTCGGACTCGACTTGACAGCACCTAACAAATACAACAACAACGATATTTATTTCCCAAAACAAAAATAATCAGTAAATGATGGACTGAATGACTAGAGAGAATGACTGAATGACTGAATGACTAGAATGGATAAATGAATACTGTATTTCCAACTACTGTAGCTTTGAATCTTCACTTCTTATAATGTGAACTGTATCCTTCACATTGGCTGAAAATATCTTGATAAGTATTTCAAAGGGGAAAAAAAAAGAAGAAAGGAATTTATACTACGTGTCTCATTTTATTGCTTTGTAACAAGGGCCAGTGCAAAACACACAAAGAAAGATCTATTGCAATTTTCAAAGTTAAAATAAGTTTTTATTCATAATTTTTCAGAGAGAATTTTTTAAAAAAACTATTATGCAAGTCATATAAAAGCATTAATATACGGTTGCCTATTAATTATTCCAGCATTATTCATGAATAGACACTTAAAAAACACTTTAGGTAACACTTCCTAGATCTCCATCACCTCCAGAGTGAGCTTAGTTAATTGTTTCACTGTTACTTTTTATACTTTTACTATAACTATGATCACTGAAATTTATCTGTTCTACTTTTCCAGGAATCTGTTGGTTTCTGGATTATGCATTATTTTTATTGAATCTCCAGTATTTAGCACATATTCTAACACTCAGCAGGCAATTAATAAGTGTTTACTAAATTGGAAGAAGAGACTGAATACTGATTCTACGTTCATTCAGATGGGAACCACCTGCTATTTTATAAATGGAAGAGGTAATTAGAAAGCTGGCCCTTAAAGATCTATAGCAGAATGCTGCTATATAACTTATGGTATCTGCAGACATTTTTTAGCTGATGTTAAATAAGTTTTAGGCTATGACTATATGGATATAACCTATTCAGCAGGGTGCCTTTCCTAAAATAACAGCAATGATAACAATCACAGGATGTAGTCTTCAGTAAACTATTCTATGGTTTTTGAGCTTGTATTGGAAATGTTACACTTTACCAATATAGCTGATATATGGAAATTGGGTAGCATTCTTTTATTTGAATTAATGTTATAGGAATATTTGCCATATGACTATTTTGTAAAATATGATATGCACATATGTGAATACATTTTCACATCTAAGCCACTTAAACTATTGGCCTTGCTCAAAGCATTTAATATATTTATGCCTGTCTCTTTTCATATGTAAAATATAGATCATAACTGTTCAAAAGTTTCTTGGAGATTTAATCAGTTAAACAACTTAAAAGTTTAGAAGGTTATTGAAACATAGTGAATCTTCAATACATGCTAAATATTATGCTTATTTATATAAAAGAATCTGTTTTTGTAGAATATTTATGAGATTTAATCAAAAAACCCCATTGGGATTTAAAAATGTGTAGAAGTAGAATCTTGACTTTTAATTTGAGAGTTTAATTTTAAAAATACAAAGTTATGTGGTTGATTAGCTTCTATGGCTTAAAATTAGCTTAAGTAATGTAAAGGTCTAGATTTGTAATACAAATGCTTCCTAAGGCTCATTTCTCAGGTTCAGTCTGGCATATCTTTTAATACTGAATTAGTTTCTTAAAAATAAATATGCATTTTTAACTACAGTTCATGAATGCAATTTTTCATATTGAAAATAATGCATTCATTTGGGCAAACTCCATGTCTGAGAATTCTTACTAATAGCCATATATTCAAGTATATATTCTTGGATTTTTAGTATACAAAATAATTCAACTCTAAAAGGCAAATGTTTAAGTGGAGAATCAGAGGTTCTGCTCTCTGTCTTTAGCAAACCACCGAGTAAATGGATCATAGACCCAAGTTTCGGGATTGCTTCGAGAGTGGACTGCGACATCCTTCTTCCACTTTGGCACTGCTGGGTACAGAGCAGCACTCTACCAACTGAGCTAATCCCCAGCCCTCCAGATAAGATGATGTTGTTAGGTGCCATTGAGTCCTGTCGGACTCATAGAAACCCTCATAGGGTTTTTCATTGCATGTCCTTCTCCCCAAGATAAGATAGCAGTTATTAAAAAGGCCTCTACTCACTGAGGACACCTTCTTTCCTGCAGACTCTACTTTCCCTTTCCAGATAACTAAACGTTGGCTTGCAAACACTATATTCTCCTTTGCCTTTAACCATGTATGAGTAAATTGAATTTTCAAGAAATTCTTGCTTCACTCTTCTTGTTTTCTAAATGCTGTTTGGTCATTGTGATCCCTGTCATATTGAAAGTCTGGAAATACATTGTTTTCACAACTGAATTCACTTGTGTATTTTTCTACACTTGTGTAAAACCTGTTAACTAATAACAAATGATGCCCTTGAGGGTTAAAACCTATTACTCTTATTATCTTCTTTTGGTCTTCTATTAATATGATTTCAAATACCAAAGGTACTAGGAAGACTTTGATTTATATTTCTATACTTGACCACCAGACTTCTCTATCCCCACGTGTTAAAGAGATTGCTCACCATTTCTTGATATAAATGGGCCTGAGTGTTTTCCTTCCATTCCTATATATCATTTTTTTTCATAATAATTTTAAAGTAATTCTGATAATCCCTAAATCTCAGAGCCTATGAATCATCTTTCCTTCTTCCTAGTGCTGGGTTCTCTATGTGAAATAAAGTAGAAAAATAGACCGGATTCTACCTCTTAAAATAGCTGTTCTCTTTTTTTCTTACCATGCAACTTCTCAGCAAGACACATAGGGAGTCAAGTAGACTGCTTAAAAGTGTGGCAATGGTGACTTTATTTGAAAATAACATTAATTGTTGCTATTAATCTTTCAGTCAAGCTATCTTCTTTTCCTCAAATTATTTTCTTGGTTAATTTTTGTTTCTTTAGATAAAACTGAATTTGCAGATTCAAACACCTATGGCTAAAGATTTTAATACATGCCACATATTCATTATCTGTTGAGCAACTTTAGTCTTTTCAGACTTGTGAATCTCTTTCTTTTCTCATTTCATTGGTTTCTTCTTTTTTTCCCTTCTAACCAAAGATGAATGAGTCCCTTGAAAGTATCCTTAGGGTTAGCTGTGTTCCAAGCACAGAGCTAAGTGCCAGGAATTAGAAATGAACAAGCTTTGGCTTCCACTTTCATGGAATTTTATTTTCCGAGAGTGGATGCAGATAAGGGAATAAGTTTATTTTTTCCCCTCTATGACAAGTGCCAAAATAAAGATTTGTACATGGTAGTATGGCAAAGGGATGGGGACCTAGGCTGTGATGAGGAAATGGTCACTTGAATAATGATTCATTTTCCAAAATAGGGAAGAGCTTTTGGATAGAAAACAACAATGAAAATGGAGAGGCAGAAAATAGTAAAAGTTATTTGGAGAACATGTTTATTTTCAGAATGCCAGCTGTGAACTCTCTGAGAGCCCAGGTTCAATCCTCAGCACTCCAAAAAACGGGAGAAGGATGTGTCAATCCACTCTCAAAGCAATCCCCAACAATCAACCACTGAAAACCCTATGAGGGTCACAATGTATCATACCCAGCTCAACAGCACATCACAGCAACAGAGTCAACTACCTTGAGAGAACTCTCTATGGAATAAATCTTTAGCATTATGTTGCAAAATCTTATTAGAACAACTCCTAATAAAATGGAAATCTAATATTTTTTTTTCTCCAGTTTCATTGTTGTTACGTGCCTTGAGCCATGTCCAACTCATAGCGACCCTTATAGAGTTTTCATTGGCTGATTGTTTTGGGATTGCCACAGGAGCGGATTGCCACGTCCTTCTCCCATTTTTGTGGTGCTGGGAATCAAACCCAAGACATCAGAGACTGCAGAGCAGTGCTTTACCAACTGAGCTAAATTCCAGCCCCTTTTCTCCAATAGTTGTTAATTCTCAATATGTATTTATATTACGAAGTGAGATTATTCAATGTTGTTATTCTTTGAATCTGAAATGCAACCCAGGGCTCATGTTTTTGAAATCTTGGTCCCCAGGTGGTGGTACTATTTTGAGAGGCTATGAAACTTTTAAGAGGTGGAGTATGGCTGGCAGAAATAAATCATTAGGGGTGCATATTTCAAGGTTATACCCGACCCTGCTTCCTGTCTCATTCTCTGCTTTTTTGCCTATCATAATACAAACAGCTGTCCTCTTCCATATGCTCCTGCCACCAGCTCTTCCATGTTTTCTCTGCCATCATGGACTGATACCCTCTGAAACCATGAGACCAAAAAAGTCTTTCCTCCATTAAGTTATTTCTGTTGGGTATTTTGGTCACAGCAACACAAAAGAAACACAAAAGTTAAGCATGCATTTTTATCAACCAACTTTTATTGGTATATTTTTATATCCCCTTTATAATTAAAATATTTTGGGTGCCAAATTTTATAGTTCACATAGGTAAGGGGATGGAAAATAGCTAAATTGGCTATCTAGATTCCAAGGGACAGATCAGAAAGTTAAGGTTTTATTGCTCAAAAGAGTAGAAGGCCAGACAAACTTCCTACGTTCATTTAGATCCCTCCATGCAGCATGCAGCCTTCCATTTTTCCTTTTGGACAAGTTCTCCCTCTCAGTTAAATCCCAGATAGTTGATCCTCTGCTGGACATATTTAGGATGTTTTCTAGTATGCTAACTATTCATCTCTATGCCCAAAGATGAATCTTTCCATGACTGAATCATAGTCTTTACATTACAATATCAAAACAATCTTAAAATGTTATCTTTCACAGATCATTACAAGATTCTCTTCAAGTGTTTTTTTATTCTAGATTTAAATATAGGGAATGGTTTACAAATGGACCACTTCACTTCAGAACTTGTATATATACCTTCTACACATCCAATTTTTCTGTAGCAATGAATTTCTCAAATAATGCTGCACATTTATGGAATATCAGCAGAAATGAAAAGAAAGCATAATTAGTATAAACAGCTGTTAGAGAAAAAATATAGATGTTGATTTTATTTGGACCTTTGCAATAGGTTTGTTGTTGTTGTTAGGTGCCATCGAGTCAGTATCAATTCATAGCAACCCTCATAGGGTTTTCAATGGCTGACTGTTTTGGGATTGCCTTCAGAGCGGATTGCAATAGGTAGAGCACCCTATATCTGAAAACCAGTGTCTAAGGGTAGTGGTTTTATAATGCATGTTTATAGGAAGTAGTAAATATGCTGCAGTGGCTGATTTACAGTTGGGCTGCTTTGTAAGAAGGGAGATTCTCAATCATGTAGCTGAATGGGAAATGTTAGCTAGTGTCAGAGGAACAAACAGTTCTAATCTCAGCTAATCACTTATGGGACAAGGATGAAGAGTTGCACAAAATAGGTCTATCTTCTTCAGAAAGTTCAAGGAGAAAAACAAAGGTCTGAGAACTTGTCTTAGGTAAACAAGGGAGATTAAAGCAAGGATTATGGAGTAGGATGAGTAGTTTCCTATTATGTGAGTATTAACTTCACAACATAAAAGATGTCTTAAAAAACAGAAAAAATGAATAGAGTCTTTTTAAGATATAATAAGAATGGCTATTCTTGACAATGAACCATTTTCCAGAACAAAAGAGTAAGTAGGAGGAATTTTAGAAACATTAGATTGGTGGGATTTTTATCTTTATTGTTCTCTGAAAGTATTGAACTCGTATAAAGTTCAACATTGCCACAATATATAAATATCTGGAGTGAATTTCTGGTATGTAGTTGTAATCAATTCTAATAATTAGTTATTCTAACTTGCTTACTTTATTTTTCAAAGATTAATAACTTCTTTAAATATGTTAGAGGCTTTTTCTTCTAAAATTATATTTTCATAGCAACTTCTTCTTTGGTCCAACTCTCACTGCCATCCTTTCAATTTTTAAATTTTTTTTAATTAAGTAATTAATTACTTGAGAATGCTTCCAAATTGTGGTGTATGTCATTACTTTCAACAGATGTGAGCTCATTTTCAGGGTTATAAACATGACTCCAAAAATACATGCTAATACAATAGAAAGAAAGGCTGATGCTTTTATTTTCATTAGTAAGCAAAATTTCTTTTCTTGTTCTGCATTGAAACTAAGATAACTTTTCAGTTTAAAAAGGTATGTAAAACAAATGACCCTGTGCTTTATTAATACAGGTAACCTAGAAGCCATGCACTGCAAATCTGAAGAAAAAAATGGAGTTAAGTTGAATGCTAGGATTTATGCTTCGTGTAATTTGCTTAGTGTGGGTAAAATTAATGGAATATTTCATCGATACCATCCTACTAGAATTAATAATTATGGTATAATTTTACACTGGTTACTGTTCTTGAATTTATATTACAATAGTGAAGATTCAGTGTTGTGATACATGATGCTATAATATTAATCGTTTCTAGGCTTCTTTTTTCTTTGTCATGTAATCCCAGGGAATTCTGTTCCCTTGGAAATGTGTAGATTTTATCAGTTGGGCTACATGGATTAACATGAAACAACAAGAAAATTTGTTAAATCATTTTGTCCAGCAAGTTGTGACATTTTAAAATTAGATTCAGTTGTGATATAAAAGAAACTGTCATTTTACCTTTTTAATAAATTTTCAGAAAAATACTGTAATGAGTGGAATATATTCTGATTCCTTGGAGATACATACCTATTATTAAGGAAGGATATTGTTGTTCTTGTTGTTCTTGTTGTTCTTGTTGGGTGCCATCCAGTCAGGTCCAACTCACAGTGACCTTGTGTACAACAAGAATGAAACATTCCCCAACATTTTGCCATGCCTGGGACTGTGTCAGTGCTTCTCCTCTATTTATAGGATTTTCCATGGCTGATTGTTTCAGGAGTGAGCTACTGGGTTCTTCTACTATCTTTGCAGTGTTGGGAACCAAACCCAGAGTCTCAGAGTGCACACAGCAAGTGCTCTACCAATTGAGCTAAACTCCGGCCCCTAGGAAGGATAGGATAAGCAAAGGCATATCTAAAAAGTCAGCATTTTGAGGACAGAGCACTGTTTTCATTTGGATATATTTTCTACATCACTAAAACTACCTATAGCACAGAGAGGTTTGTGTTGAAAAACCAATCATATTATTTTCTTTTTGATGTAGAAATACAATATTGAAGTGACAATAGTATCACAGGTAATTCGAAGAATTCTTGTTAGCCTGTCCAATTCAAAAATTCAAAATCAGGTGTCATGAAGAAGTAATAATGCTCACCTCTGTGACTGATGACAATTTTTCAAAATCCACCACAAGGGAAGGAATGGTCAATAAACACAGCATCAGTAAATATTACCAACTTCCTCTCTTACATAGTGCAAGGTCTTCAGATTACTCACATTATGTGCTAATGTATGGTTTGCAGTTCTCCAAGAGAATTTTCAGAAAGAGTAAAATGTTTTTTGCTATTTCATGTCTTCTTAGTTGTTGTTGTTAGGTGCCATCAAGTTGGTACCCAACTCATAGTGACCCTCACAGGGTTTTCAATGGCTGACTGTTCCGTGATTGCCTTGGGAGTGGATTGCCATGCCCTTCTCCCATTTTTGTGGTGCTGGGAATTGAACTAGGGATCTCAGAGACTGCAGCGCAGCGCTCTACCAACTGAGCTAAATCCCAGCCCTTCATGTCTTCTAGTCTTTGCAAAATTCTTTTCTGAAATGATAAGTGAGTTAATATTAATGTGATTGTTTAAACATATGTAAGTCCTATCAGGGAATGGGGGAAGTAAATATTTTGAAATGTGCCTACGCATTCTTCCATAATAAAGACCTACTATACAGTGGAAAAACTATACCATAATCTCCACCCTGGAGATAGGGGGTGGTATTTACTCAGCTCCATCCCCTACAGGCTCCCGTCTCACCTTGGAGGAGAAATATAAGGATCAACACTTGTGACGGGCAGAAGCCAGGTGTAGAGACCCACTAAAAATTGAGACTTAAGCATAAGATCATAGAATGTTTCATTTATCCCATGTGTTAACACTCCATTAAATGGGACCTGTAATCACAACTGTGGGTTACAAGGGAAAGTACTGTAAGTCTCAGGTTCTATTTAGGAAGGAATTCTTAGTGAAGCTCCAAGACAATGGGGTAAATGAAATGAAGAACAGGAGAGGATTTTGAAGATTTCTGGCATCTTCAGCTACAGCAAATACTAAATATAGCACAATGTCTAGCCACAAAAACATACTCACCCATGGCCTTTTACCTAGTTCTCTATTACCTGATACCTTATCTGTAGATTTCAATAAAAATTACCAGGTATGTTAAAAGAATAGAAAAAGAAATGTAAATGGATAAGGCAAGCATCAGGATCTAATTCCGACATGGCACAGCTTCTAAAATTATATAATATAATAAGGGAATATAAAGTTAAATTACAATAAAGCAAATCAATAACAGGAGTGGATAACAAAGTAATTGATAAGCAAAACCATTAATATGTTAGCATCTGTAATAGAAAACATAGACAACATGCAGTAAGAGCTGGGTCATATGTTAGGGTTCTCCAGAGAAACAGAGCCAACAGAATATACATAATTATACATAACCTGGCTCTTGTGAGTTAATCTGATGAACAGTGCCTTTGATGAGCTCACCAGTGTCCTAGACATCGTGCAAAAGAATTGGAAAACTCGCATGGCAATGCTGATAGCAGCATGACACACTATAGCTAAAGTTGTCCTCTACCTTTCTCAGCCATAAGGTCACTCTTATGCTCAAACTGATGTTATCATAAGGGTGGAGCTACCCTGTTGAGGCACAGCCTGTGGTTTATCTAAGGCTTCTGAGAATTCAAGGCCTCCCCAATCTGCTGGGATATGGACTTTGGATTTCTAGCTTTTGCCACATGATACTGTATGTTCAAATCTCTTTGTGCAAAACTCCCTCAAAATAACACTTTTGTATTATGATATGAAAGTTACAAAATTCATAGCAATCTGAATCATACTTAAAATTTTAAACCAAGACTACTAAACCAATAAGTCATAGTGGGAAATCTATTTCAGGACAATTTTGGTATAGTTTTAGGTTTCAGAAAGGCATAAAACAAGAGGCAAGAGTTGCCCTGAATTTGTCCTCTTAATATTAACAATTTCCTCAAAAAGAAATCTAGACAGTAATTATTTCTCACTCTGACTATTTGTTTCTTTATTTATTTGTTTCCCTGAATTGGAAATCTTTAGCCCTTAGGCAGTAGAATGATTGTCTTTTAAAATATTAATTTTCTCATATGATAATCTCTTTTGGTCCTCATCCTATATATATTAGATTAACATAATTTAACTTTCAATGAGTTAAGACAATAGAACCCAAATATATCAAACAAACTCAGCTGCACAGCTCAAAACATGGATAATGACTTTGGGAAGCCAAAGATAACGTATGGCTCGATTTTGACATGAATGAAGACTAAGAAGAGTGAGATACATTATGAAAGAAAAAGAAAGTGCATATGATCAAAATATTTATTAAAATCTTTTGGCTGGGCATGGTGGCACACGCCTGTAATCCCAGTCGTTCATGAGGCAGGAGTATAGGAAGTTTGAGACCAGAGGCAGTCTGCGTAATTTAGCGAGACCCTGTCTCAAAAAGTAAAAGAACGGGCTGGGGGTGCAGCTCAGTGGTCCAGCACTTGCAAAGCATGCAAGTGTGAGGCCCTGGGTTCAACCCTCAGTATCATTTATAAAAAGAAAAAAAGAAAATTTTTAAAGCTGCAAGCGGTTGCACATGCCTGTAAATCCCAGCAACACAGGAGGCTGAGGCAGAAGGATTGAGAGTTCAAAGTCAAAGACAGCCTATGGAAACTAGTGAGACTCTGTCTCAAAATAAAAATAATTTTTGAAGGGGGTTGAGGTGCAGCTCAGCAGTAAAGCACTTGCCTAGCATACACGAGGTCCTGGGTTCAATGCCCAGTACTCCAAAAAACAATCTTTTTTAAAAATTTGGCAAGAAATGAGTTGCCTGAGTATTAGTTAAATACTGGAAGCACATATAGTTTGGACTAGATGACAGATTCAAAGTAAATATTTGCAAACAAACCATAACTTTGATCAAGTTTTGTGTAGATGAGGGAGACAGGTTTTTTTCGTAGACACAAGTAAATGCATTTTCACAAATGTTTCTGGAAAGAATAAAATGTGCAGCTTTTGAAAAATGAGGAGTTTAGGGTATCTATCTATCTGTCTGCCTGCAGCTGTAGCCCTGCGGCATCTGATCCCACCAGATCTCAGAGGCTAAGCAGGGTCGGGCCTGGTTAGTACCTGGATGGGAGACCACCTGGGAATACCAGGTGCTGTGGGCTCGGGAGAAGGACCTGGCAACCCACTCTCAAAAATCAATCTGCCATTGAAAACCCTATGAACAGCAGAGAAACACTGACAATAATGTTTCCCCTGTTGTACAGAGGGTTGCTATGAGTCGGATACCAACTCGACAGCACCTAACAACAACAACATCTATCTCTCTATCATTGGGAATATTCAGAGCCCAGAGAATTGCAGACTTTTTACTTAAAAAAATTTCTTAGTTACTAAATGTTACAAAAAAGCATAGGTTCTTTTGATTTCTCCAACTACTACAAAAACACTGTTTGCAGGAGTAGATACATAGCACACCAATGTTAATACATTTAAAGACATTCCAGTGAATGCTTCCCTGATTTAGTGAAATAAAATAACAAAATCTTAATCTATTTTACCTATTTAAATATTTACTTACTAAAATAACATTTTATAATATTTAGTGGAAGGTATTTCATTTCAAGGAGAATAGGAATATGAATTTTACCTTCCAAATCTCAAAGGTTTTATTAAATGGCCATTTGGACAACATCAAGGGGCCTTTGTTCCCCTAGGAAATTTATTATTTCTAGAGCTCTTCATCGTTATGTATAGCTCAAAGTTTCCATTCTTTCTGTATAAAGAAATCTGTTTCATATTTCTTTTTTAAATAAGGGGCTCTTTAAGAACTAGTAATAAGTACGGTACATTAATCCTTTTCCACAGAATTTTTTTTTCAATTATCAAGGAGAATGCAAACAGAGAGGAAGAAACCATTAATACTGTGTGGAATAATATAATTAAATAAGTTTTCTATTAAGCTGCAACAATAAAGTAGAATCATTGATTTTCTATAAGTATAGAATTAAGTCTAGCAAACTGAGTACATTAAAGTAAATATCATAACAAAGTAGAAATGTTACCATGAGCATTTGAAGACAGTTAAGTGGAAAAAGAGATGCACCACAACCTAAAATTGGGGATATATCCCACAATATTGTAAGTCACAGTTGCGTGCAACACATATAACCTGAAAAACGTTAGAGCGTAGCCACACAGTACACTGTAGAATCTTGGTTATTTATCCTTTCTGTCAACTCATGGCTGACTGGGAGCTATGACTCAGAGTCACTGAAAAGCATCGCAAGAGAGTGTTGTACCTCTGATAGCTAGCCCAGGAAAATATCAAAATTCAAAAGTGAAGGGAAGTTGCCACTAAACATCTACTGGTTTCATACTATTACAAGGCTAAAAGTCCTAAGTTGGGAACCATCTGTAGATATAGCTTTAAGGAGATAAACACAGCAGTAGGAAACCTCTGAAATACAGATAGAGATGGCATTATGTAGTCATCAGTCATAGTCGCCATGAAGTTCAAATTTTCTTTCAATATTGTTTGTAGATAAACCAAATATTTCCCATTTAATTCCTTTTTCTTTATCTGATTCATAAAATCACTAAACTTGTACATATTAATGGCATACTGTGTTAGTTTTTGTGTCACTGTGACCAAACATCTCATAGAAATAAGGGAACAAGGATTTATTTTAACTCATTGTTACAGAAGATCAGCCCATGCTGGCAGGGAGGACAGGCAGGGGTGAAGGATAGAGCCTGTGGTAGAGAACAGGTCTTCACATCATGGCGGATCAGGAGCAGCAAGAGACAGACCAGAACTGGGAGGCCCAGGTAAACCTTCAAAGGACTTGCCCCACAGACTTCCTTCTACCAGCTAGGTCTGACCTCTTCAAGTTTCCATAGCCTCCCAAAATAGTGCCACTCATTGGGAACCAATAGCTCAATCATGCACATTGGAGGTTATTTTATATTCAAACCATAACAGATATCATGCCAGGTTTTCATATATGATGTAATATTTAAATCAGATTAAACATTTTTATCTCCTCAAGTATTTGTCATTTCTTTATGGGGAAAATATTCAAACTCCTTTCTTCTATCTTTTTGAAATACACAGCATATAATTGTTATTTATAGTCACTCTACTGAGTAATAGCACAGAAGAACTACTTACTCCTATCTAATTAGAATTTAGTACCTCTTGATAAACCTTTCCCAGTTCCTCTCTGTCTTCTACTCTTCCCTGCCCTCTGATAATTAGCATTCTCCTCAAAAATTCTATGAGAGCAATTTATTATAGATTTTACATAAGAATGATAACAAGCAATATTTCTCCTTCTGTGCCTTCATTATTCATTTAATGTAAAGATCTCCAGTTCCATATACATTGTCACAAGTAGTGTGATTTCATTCTACTTTATGGTCAAATAATATTCTATCATGTATATGTACTACATTTTCTTTATCTATCCATCAGTCCTTGGTCTGATCCAAGTACTAACCAGCCCCAACCCTGCTTAGCTTCCAACATCTGATGGGATTGGATGCCACAGTGGTATAGCTATACGCAATTATAATCATTAATGTACATAAATTGTACAAATTAATAGGTTTCATTGTGATATTTCTGTGCATGCATACATCAAGCTTTGATCATGTCTCTGCTATTGTAGATAGCGTTGCGATAAAAATGTGGTTTCAGATGTCTCTTTGACATATTGATTTCATTTCCTTTGGACATATATCCAATAGTGGGATTGCTGCAGCATAAAATATTTCTATTTTTAATTGTTTGAGTTACTACCATACTCTTTTCCATAGTGGCTGTACCAACTAGAATCCCACCAACAGTGTGCAGTAATTCCCTTTTCTCCAAGTCCTCCTCAGCACTTGTTATCATGTGTCTTTATGATAACAGAGATTTTTTTTCTGGAGTCAGTGACATCTCCTTGTGGTTTTGATTTGTCTTTCCTAATAATTAAAGATGGTGTGCATTTTTTCTTACATGTTGGCCATCTGTATGTCTTTTTTTGAGAAATATTTTTTGGGGGCTCTTGACCATATTTTAATCAGATTATTTGTGTTTTTATTGCGTTTTAGGTAGCAACCACTTGTTTGATGTATACTTTGCAAACATATTCTTTGTGGTGTGTTGGATTAGGAATATTTTCTTATTTTGT
>VMDO01038314.1:0-13567 GCA_007922755.1 Pedetes capensis
ACTCTACTTGGAGGAGGCAACTCTTCCCCAGTAGTCTTTTGAGTGCCTTCCAACCTGGGGGCCTCATTTTCAGGCACTATATCTGACAGTGTTTCTTTGCTATCCATAGGGTTTTCAATGGCTAGTTGTTTCGGGAGTGGCTCGCCAGGTCCTACTCCCTACTTAGAATAGAGCTGGGTAAATATACAACATATTTGTAAAAGGAATGAATGAGTACTTCATATCCTTTATTTTGGTGAAAAGTCACTATAGGATGAATTTCCTCCTTTCATTAACACTTCACCCGCTCTCCTGCCTTCTCTCCTGCTAAGTATCCAGGTCTCATCAGTTTCCCCTGTTAGTTCATGTGCCTTTTCTCTATTCTTGTGGAAAAATCTTAACATAAGCATTTACAAACCCTTGGGTCTCACATCTTAAAACTACCAAAAACTAGAATCTTTCCTTTGACTCACAGTTTCCTTGTAAAACTTTATCTTCTTTTCCCTTTTAAAGCCACAATTTTCTAAGTGTTATAAATTTTCCTCTTTATTTCTTCAGCTCCCATTCACCTATCCCATTACAATTTCATTCTGTTGGCACTCTACTAATAAATCTACCCTTTCCAAGATTACCAAGTACCTCCATGTTGCTTAATCAAGTGGACAATTCTTACTTCTAACATTACTAGATTTTTCGATAGCATTTGACACTCTGGAGTGGCTCTTCCTTCTTCTAATACTTTCTTCCTTTGATTCTTGTGACGTTTCTGTTTTCTCTTCTACTACTTATATGTGACTATCCCTCCTGGTCTCATTTATAAGCTCCTCTTCTTCTGGATAATCCTAAAACTGTTGCATTATTCAAAGTTAATTCTTAAATTCACATTTGTTCTCACCCAATTCACTTCTCAGTTTCAGCATTGTCTAAAGTTTGGGCTCCAGACAGGCATATCTAATGCACTATGGCCTTAAATTAAAGTCTTCCTCCTCCTCCACACTACTTCTTCTCCACTTATGTTTTCTACCTTAGGAAATAAAACATTAGCATAGTAAATATTAAAACTCATTTAAGTCTTTCAAATCTCTCCATCCATACTACCAGCCTACCATCATCCTTGTTCAATTGCTTTCAATTTTTTGTCTGCAGTATTATAAAATATTCTCAAACTGTAACCATTTTTTCAATCTTGCCTCGCTTCTATTCTTTTATCTATGTGGAATTGAGTAATCTTCCAAAATTCAACAGTGACTCTATTCCTTCCATAGATAAAACACTATAATAGCTCAGTAATAAGTTTAAACAAATCATGATATACAAAACTGTTTCTTACTCCAGCCTTTATGCAGTAGATGGCCTAACATATGGATATTTTATGACTGACTGTTTCATCTCTCTGCCAACTTTGCATATTCTCATGAGGTCGTTACTCTTCTTGCATCACTATTTTTCCTTTTATTCTTTGATTAAACTGTTTTTTCTCATACCTTATATGATACTTTCGATTTTATTTTCTCTGGGAAGCCTATTACATGCTGTATTTCTATGTATTTGGGATTCCTATGTGCTTTGTGGGAAATAAGTGGTTTCCTTATCGCTGTAGACAGCTACTTAGAACACATCACCCATTTTAACAATTTAACATCTCCTAACAGCCTAGGATCAATTTGAACAGCCCAAATTCAATTTGAACAACACCTACTTTATCTTGTTTCTCTCTATATTTACTGCCTGTAGGACAATGCCCAAAACATAGTGGGTGCTCACTAAATGTACTTGAAAGAACCAATAAATGAAGTAATGTTGCTTTTATTTTCATAACTGTTATTGAATATATGATACTTAATGTGATCGTGATAATCCTCATTCTGACTTTGTCGACCAACCTTCAGAAAGTCATCCTTAAATCTGAAGGGTATTATATTATCACAAAAAATGCATTTAGTCAAATATTTTCTGCACATGGGACACAAATAGTCAATAAGTGGTAAACAAGTTTGCTTCAATATATAGTGTGGACACTGTGTTTCTGAGAAATGCATTGATTTCAAATGGCAGAGTTAGTCTTTTGTGAGAAGAATATTTCAAATAAAGCTACAAGAGTGTTTGAAGGTGTCAACACTTTGATGTTTCAAAGCCTCAATTATTCAGGTACCACAGAGCTGAGCATTGTACATGTGCCAATGTCACATTTAAAAAAGCTCAGATGGCTAAGATGCCATGTTCTGTTCAAATCTTCTGATATTTGAAATTAAGAGAAGAGATCTTTCATTTCAGCAAATCCTAAGGCTCTCTCAATCTTCTTGCTGTTGCTCTGAAACTCGGCATTCATTAATTGCTCGCTTGTAAATTGAATACATTGTTAATAGAGTGGACAGCTTCTAAGGTCGGAAGTTCAACTTACACTCTAGGGCAGGGGAAATTTTAAATACTGTGGTTGATTGAGATTGGTTATTGAATCAAGGCCCTGATTTGAAGCCAGAGATGTATTAAAGAAATTATGCAAGAGGAATGAATAAAACGCTTTTATCATGAATAGCATCTGCTCAAGCTACAACCATGTTTCAGCATATGGCATTCAAAAAATATGCTGTCCTCTTCCCAGATGAGTTTTAGAATCTTTCCCCAAGAACTCAATGAAATTCTGCGATTTTCCACCAACACTTTAAAACACTGCTTTATACAATTCCCTGCTATGTAAAGTTTCAGGTCCACTGGCTCTGAAGGCACAGCCATAAACCCCAGGGCTATCCTGCCTTTTGTTTGTCAGACAAATACAAATATTAGCATGTAAATCCCTAGTGCAATTTGCTTCAAAAGGCAGATTTCCCTGGCCTCAAAGAATCTGTCATTTGCATTAGTCTGGGGTTGTCTGGAAATGAAATTTGGATTGAATAATCCTTTCAGTAAAAATTAATTTAAAATATATTGGGAAAATAATGGAGACATTACACTAGTTGTATGGTCAATTATAATGACAAAGTTGTAACCTCCACCTTTTGCATCCAGTCCCATGAAAAATCTAAGTTCTAATAAGTACTGAACAGGTAATTGCTAAATTGAGAAGAGAAAAAAATGTTCATACTACATACTGCTTTTAGATGATTTCTTCTAAAGCATCATTTTCAAAAATGCCAAAAGTGAAATATTCAGATTAGCACTACCATTTCCTTTTGATGCTACATTGGTCTCTTTTCCACTCCTGGTCAATTGTTTCTAACTTTGGGATTGTGCTCAGCATATTATTTAGCCCCACATCAGTGACTATCCTGAAGTAGACCTACTCTACCCTTGAAGAATCTCCTAAAATGAGTCTTTTATGAAGAATTTTCTTCCTAACTCCAGCATAGAATAGGTTCATCTGCCTCACATTTATATTACTTACCATCTGCCACATTTATTCAGCATTACGACACCCATTGCCTTGTGACATCTGTTCTATTTTCGGGCTGATATTGCTGTTGACCTTTTGATGTACATATCTTGTCTGCCTAACTGGATGGAATGCTCCTTGAGGACAGGGTCATGAATTGAATCATAGATTTTTACACCTTGAAGAAACTTTAGAGATCAAATAGTTCAACCCCTCATTTTATAATTGAGGAAAAAAGAGTCTGGTAGAAGTTAAAGAACTGATTTAAGGTCAAACAATAATTTACTTAGAGGGCCAGAAATAGAGTTCCTGGCTTAAAATACACTGCTCTTTGCAATGTGCTACACTGTAACTTTCATAACATATTAGAGTTGAAATAGGCAGTAGTAATACAATCTTCTCAATTTATAGAGTAGGGAACAGAGACATGGAGAAGTCATTAAGTGGAGGTCAATATTATATGCTGATTTAATTCTAGCAGTCCTGAGATTACAATTTAGATTTCCTGACTGTTTGTCCACTGACCAAAATTCTCCTGATCTTTATTTTATTTTCTCAAATTTTATGTTCATAGTAAATATCTATTAAATATTTGTTAAACTTTATGTATATATATATATATGACAGCAATATATAATACCAGAATCTGACATTTCAGTGGAAATTAAGAAACAATTAACTTCAGAGTTAGACTTTGATTCCAACCCCACTAATCTATGTATTACAATTTATTTCATCTTAAGAGATCTAAGTTGTGTATAGAAATGGGTTGACTCATGGACACTTCTGTTTCTTTAAGAAATACATCTCTTAGCCGGGCACAATGGTGCACACCTGTAATCCCAGCAGCTCGGGAAATGGAAGCAGGAGGATCACAAATTGGAGACCAGAGGCAGTCTGCATAATTTAGCGAGACCCTATCTCAAAAAGTTAAAAAAATGGGCTGGAGGTGGCAGCTCAGTGGACCAACACTTGCACAGCATGCAAGTATGACGCCCTGGGTTCAACACCCACAAAAAAAAAAAAAAAAAAAAAAAAAAAAAAAAAAAAAACCACCTCTTTCCCTGCAGACTTTTCTGGAGTCAAATCCTTACATTTTGTGCATGCCAAATTTTTCCACAAAACCTTCAATCTGTTTAGAACTCAGCTGGGGTAATGTGCTCCTTTTAAATTTATCTTCACACAATGGGTTCTCTCTATTTGTAACAGACTCTTGCTTTCTGAATATCATATGTAGGAAAAGCCTACACAAAGAATATTATAATCTTTTTCCTTAGTGAAACCCATGACAGGATCTCAGTTGTCATCCCCATGTCAATGTACTTTTGCAGCCAGGAACACCTATGGGCTCCAGAGCTTTTTAAATTAATGCTATAAAATGAAACTTCAATTTTTATAACTTTCCAAAGTCCAGAGTTGTTTTGATTTTGACTTCACTTACACATTTTTTCTAGTTGGTCCTTTTTGTTCAATAACATTGAATACTAGATTCAGCAATTTACTATGATCCTGAGAAGAAGCTGTCTTATTGGGAGAACTTGCTGCCAATGATTAACTGGGTGATTTTAACCAACCTATGTAGTCTCTGACTGTGCTCTTTCATCTTTGTTGTTGTTAGGAGCTGTTGACTCAGTTTCTGACTCATAGTGACTCTGTGTACAACAGATGAAATTGTATTCTTAGTGCTTCTCTGCTATTCATAGGGTTTTCAATGGCGGATTTTTGGGAGTAGGTTGTTGGGTCCTACTCCCAATTCTTTCATGTACTTAACACAAATATAAACAAAAAATAAAAGTTTTCATTGAATGATCTTGTCTCTTTCTCTTGATAAGTAGATCAAGATGGAAGACTGAAGATATAAGTTTATTTTCCCACTTGCTAAAATCTCTGAAAATGTTGTTGTTTCTGCTGTTGTTGTTAAAGGAGTGCTATTTCATAAATTTAAATTCCTAAGAGTGACAGTAATAATAAAAGTTACCATCAGAGTGCCGGGAGATTTTAGGAGTTCTTGAGAGACACCGGCTACCACTTATGGAGGGCTTACAATGTACTGTGAGCTTTATCAACACCAATTTGTATGATTCTGTGAGGCAAATGTTATTATTATTTTACAAGGTGTCAAATCTGAAGAACTATGTTTAAAGTAATGTATCTCAAATGATACAAAAAGTTCAGCTTTGCAGCCAAATTCAGTTTCCACAGAGTGTGTTCTCAAATATTGTTTTCAACTGCATCTCAGGGACAGTAATTAGACGGATCTTGTGTTCAGGCTGCTGGAGAAAGGAGATCAGGGAAAACTAAAACTTCCACACACACAGGAGAAGACAACTGCAATGTAAGAACATGTCAAGACTGGCAACTATAAAAGTTTGGAAGGTGATTTGGAGGGCAGAAAGTTGTGGATACAAAATATTTGGCTAAACCCAATACAATTAGTTACAGAACTATGATTAAAACACTAGATACCAGACCTGGCACTGATATTTATTTTCAATGAAATTATTCATTTTCTTTATTCCCTTTTCAACTGACATTTGGATTCCTAGGCAGTACACCTTGGCACTATTTTCACCTGTGTCTTAATGTCCTCTGCCTTCTCTTGGATCATTCTCTGAAGAAAAGTTGAAAATTGCATTCTATGCCCATCATTGTACAGCTACTAGCTATGTTGTTGTTAGGTGCTGTCGAGTAGGTGTCTGACTCACCGAGAGCCTATGTACAACAGACGAAACACTATTGTTGTGCTTCTCTGCTATTCATTGGGTTTTCAATGGCTGATTTTCTCTTGGGAGTGGGTTACCAGGTCCTTCTCCTAAGCCTGTAGCCCCTGATGTTCCCAGGAGGTCTCCCATTCAAGTACTAACCAGGTCTGACCTTGTTTGGCTTCCTAGATCTGATGGGATCAGATGCCACAGTGGTACTGCTACAGGGACTAGCTATGAAGAATGCAAATAAATAAGGGATGAATGTTTAGAGAATTCCCAGATTTTGTGATTTGTAAACCTAGCATAGAAAGAAAGCTGACAAAAGAAGGTAATTGAATTATAGCACCAACACTTAAATGTAATTTTATGTGGTAAATTCCATTATTGGAACAGCAATTCCAAATAAATCTAGTCCCTTATATTAAGATACACATCACTGACTAAGGCTCAGTTACTGTATTTGTGAAACAGGAGAGTTGGACTATTTCATCTCTATGGTCTCTGCCTTCTAGTTTGGGTTAAATCTTAGAAGTTCCATTGTTGGTTCTCCTTCTCAGTTATATTACATATATATTTTATGGTAGGATATGTTTAATGTGTTAGTAAGGTATTTGGTGTTCCTCAAATAAATCCCATGACACAGAAGCTAATCCCTCCAGAAAGTGATGTCCCATTTTATTGCAAAAATTAACCTTGTCTATTTACTTATTTAGGTTGAAAGAGCCAGTTTTCTGCTTGATTCTTTCCAATGGTCTTCTCTCACCCAGTGAGAAATTCCTTTGGATAGATTAGTGTTGTTGAGACCTACTCTTCCTAAAGTAAATAACAGCATTGATATTGCCCATCTGAAGGTCATGATGTTTATCAATGTCCTTTCTTTCTATCCAAGCATGTTCGCGTGCTACCCATATCATTTGAGCCCCAAATGTCTTACTCCTTGGTGCCTTTGTCTTTATACCTTCTACCTTTCTTTCTCACATCATTTAACCAGGTGTCTTTGAGCATTCTTAAACCTTGGTTACCAATTTGACACTAACAGAAAGAAGAGCTTGAGCAGAGATCTGGTCTTTCATATTGGAATTGCATTTGGTAGAAATTCCTAATGCCAGCTTCCTATATATGTCTTTTGTTGTTGTTGTTGTTGTTGTTGTTGTTGTTATCACCTTATTATTATTATTTGATGCAGGGTCTCACTAGCCCAGGATGGCCTTGAACTTGTGATCCTCATGCCTCAGCCTTGAGTACTGAAATTACAGACATATGCTGCCATGCCTGTTTTACTATTTTATTTTTAATTATTGATCTTGGATTCTTAGCTTTAGTACTATAGACTTCAATTCTAAAGTTCATCTATATCAAAGGCTTCCCCTCTATTATTTGAATCTGACATGGGAGCACAGCACCTGCTAATCACAATAGCCAGAATAAACTTCGAGGGTTGAAGTCCTAGGGAAGATATGAAATAATTGTGATTATTTAAAATGTCAGGAAAGAGATTCTTCAAAAAAAATTCTTGCTCAAAATTTTAAAATAATCCCCAGGGAACTGCAATTAACGTATATATTTCTGTACAATTGACTGTCTCAACCAGACAACGAAATCATCATGGCTTAACAGTCTGTGGCTAGTTATACAAAACAATGACTTGCCATTTCCAAAGACAATTTAATACTAAGGATTGAATTTCTAATCATGAAAATTATGAAGAATTATAAATGCATTTTGTCAACTTTCTTGCATTTCAGTTTACTGAGTCCATGCCTCTGTCTATAAGATGGTTAATTCATCTAGAGTCCTTCTATTACTTAACCCTAAAAAATTAGAGAATGAAAATACTTGTAATTTACTGTATTATCAAAAAAACCCTTAATTTTAAAAAGCATCAGGTCACTACAAGTTTTATTTAATTTTGGCCATAATTTTATATAGTTAAAAAGGCTAGGAGAAGGTGGAGATAAATATAGCTACCAAGCTAGAGCCATTTAATTCTCCTTGTTTATTAAAGCCTATTCAAGTCTTTGATGGTCTATGAAATCATGGTATTCTATCAATTATGGTCTCAAAAGATTTCTGAGCCATTTTTTAAGCGAGAAGTAAGTAAATTATGGGTTTGTCTTTTAAAATGTGTTTTATTATGTCATTACTTCAAATAATGTCAGTAACTCAGTACCAGTTTGAATGGTTATGGAACATTTGTAATTCAAGGGGGTGTGATTATCATTGTATATTCTGGTATAAAAAAAGACTTTAGCCAGATTAGTTTTTATCGGCTCATGAATTTAGATGCAGTTCTTTTAGTTCCATAATGCAGCTGTCTAGGGGTAGATATATGCAACTCTCCAGACTGGTTGCCATTGAAAACTTGTAGTCTGAAATTTGATGGTTCAGGGTGGAGAGGAATTGCTGGTTCTCATGGGGAAAACACTCTGAAACAAATAACTACAACAATGACAAAAAATGAGAATTGAGTTAGCTGTTTTCCAGGTGATATTTTTGTTCTTCATCTATACATATAATGGAGAGAAGGAAAAGCAGCCCTCTGAATTCATTTTTAATGCCAGTCTGTATATGATAAATGTCAATTTCTTCAATCGCCCACAAAGCTAAGGCCTCCCTGCCACAAAGAATTATTCACATAACTGACAAATTTGTTCTCTCCATTTAATGTGCCTTTATTAACAACATTTGCCGTCAGCAATTTTCAGTCCATTGGCTGATGAAGAATGATACATTCTCCTTTCATTAATGCTCACTTAAAATAATTCCTAATCTTCAAAGGCTGAACTGGCACATTGTATATATTTTTTAAAAGATGTACACTGAGAAATAAAAGTCAGTAATTTACATATATCTGTTCACAACCTCTGAATGATGACAAAGTTCTGGTCCAATGAGGGGAGGAGTAAGGGTCATAATTCATTCAGGTATACCTCTATCTCTAAATTATAGAAAATTTTCTTGCAAGATTCTCAATTATGAGTGATATGAGGTATGTCAATTAGAAAGTAAAAAATATTGGAAATGTTGATACTATTAACTGCTAAAGAAAAAAGTCAATGACACTTGCTAAAGCACTTAAGGAATATTATTTTCAGGGCTATCACTATAATTGTCTACAATTATACAACCCTGGGGTCTGGTCTTGTCAAATCTCAGAAGTTCAGCAGGGTAGGGCCTAGTTACTAATTGGATGGGAGACCGCTTGGGAATACTGTGTATTGTGGCAATTATTGTGGTAAACCCAGCAGCCCACTCCTGAAAAAATCAGCCATGGAAAACCCTATGAATAGCTGAGAAGCACTGACAATAGTGTCGGGAATGACAGGTTTGGTGAGTGTTTTGTCTGCTGTACATAGGCTGCAGGAAATAATGAGCTGCACTTAAAGGTAACCTGAAGCCTTCCTCTCATTCCTACAGCATTTGCCACTACTCCTGAGGGTTTTGAGTAAAGGGCTTATGGTAGCTGTGCTCCATTCACATCTGGGCTTAAGCAGGAGTGCCCCACATTGCCATGTGTTTATTATTAGGTGATTGCTTTTGGGTGCCATTGAGTCATATCTGACCCTCATAGGGTTTTTGATAGCTGATTGCTTTTCAGGATTGTTTCAGGTGTGGGCTGTCATGTCCTTCTCCCATTTTTGCAGTACTGAGGAGAGCACATAGCAGCACTATTATTAAGTAGATATTCTGGTTGTTGTTTTTAGGTGTTGTCAAGTTGGGTCCGACTCATAGCAACCCTCACAGGGTTTTCAATAGCTGATTGTTTCAGGATTGCTTAGGGAGTGGATTACTACATCCTTCTCCTGTTTTTTGTGCTTCTGGGGATTGAACTGAGGGTCTCAGAAAGCACATAGTGGCACCCTACCAACTGAACTAAACCCTAGCCCATTCTGGTTGATAGTATGAATATACTGTCTCTTATGATTTTTGATGCAAGCTCTGAATTTTATAATATTAGCTCACTTTTAAAAAAGAAAAAGAGAAATTCAAATTATAGAAATAACTTTTTTAAGGCATATAGTCAATCATTAATAATAAGTAATTTAAGTCTAAATTCAGAACTGAGTTCTTCTCCAGTTATGGGCTTTCTAGGAGAAAGAGTAAAAGTGTAAGCAGAGAAAGCTCTTGATAGAATGTAATGCTTGGGGAAAATGTAACCACAGGAAATATGTTCTGTTAAATTTCAAACATATACTACAAAAGCATATCATGTATATGGAAAACTTAAAAGATAATGTGAAAACAAACAAACAAAAATAGATGACAGTATGGAGGTTCCTTAAAAACTAAAAATAGAACTTCCATATGACCCAGCTAAACAATTTTGGATATATACTCACAAAAATAAATGTCAGCTTACTGTAGAGATACCGACCTGCACAATAGTCAAATTGTGAAGTCAACCTAGGTGTCTATCAGTAGATGAACAGATAAAAAAATGTTATAAACAAGATAAAGCAAAAGAGTGTTGACGGTAAGCTATGCCAATATAACACCTAGAAGAAAGAGGGGTAACTCCTGCATTTTGCTCTCACTATGGAGCTTGTATGTTGGTTATGTTAATTCTAAAGCACTATGTTCATTTCCAGTGATTATAATATCACCACCCCCATGTGTCTGTCAGTTTGCTGTAGTATGGGGGCTTGCATGTGGCTGGGATGCTACAAGCTATGCTACAGGTATTATAAATACTAGCAAGGTCACCCATGGTGGACAGGTTGCAACTGAGCTTGCAGAATAAGAAAGACTAGGGAGAAGGACATGACTAACCTGTGCCTGAAACAATTAGCCATTGAAAATCCTAGAAATAGCAGAAAAAACACTGTCAGATATTGTGCCAGAAAATGAGTTCCCCACGTGGAAAGGCACTCAAAAGATGACTGAGAAAGAGTTGTCTCCTCCAAGTAGAGTCTACCTTAATGACCAGAATAGAGTAAAGCCCCAGAGACCTCCCTTTGCTGATGTAGCAAAACTCAAAATGAGAAGCAATAACTATAAACATGCATTATTAATTAGAACATAGATGTACATGGTATAAATATATGAAAATTAAAAATCTTCAAAAGGGAAATGGAACACATAAACATTAACATTCTCAGCATCACCAAGCTAAAATGGACTGGCATGGGCCATTTTGAATCAGATAATCAGATGGCCTACTATGCTGGAAGTGACAGATTAAAGAAAAATGAGCTTGCATTTATCCTCAAAAATGACATCTCAAGATCTGTCCTAAAGTATAATGCTGTCAGTGATAGAATAATATCCATATACCTACAAGGAAGGTCAGTTAATATGACGATTATTTATATTCAAGTACCCACCTCTAAGGCTGCAAATGAAGATAGGGGATATATTTACCAGCTTCTGCAATCTGAAATAGATTGAACATATAATCAGAATGTACCAATAATTACTGGTGAGTAAAATGCAAAAGTTGGAAACAAAGAAGATTCAATAGTTGGAAAATATGCCTTTGGTTACAGAAATGATGCTGGAGATCTATGATAGAATTTAATCAGACCAATGATCTTTTTATTGCAAATATGTTTTTTTTTTCCCCAACACAAATGGTGACTAACCTGCAGCAGTACCACTGTAGCATCCAATCCCATCAGATCTTGGAAGCAGAGGTTGGGCCTGGTTAGTACTTACATGGGAGACAGCCTGGGAACACCAGGTGTTGTAGGCTTGGGAGGAGGACCTGGCAAGCCACTCCCAAAAAACAATTAGCCATTGAATAGGAGAGAAGCACTGACAATAGTGTTTGGATGACATAGTGTCAGGAAATGTTTCATTCTGTTGTACATGGGGTTGCTATGAGTCAGACACCAAATTGATGGCACCTAACAATAACAACATACACATGGAAGTCACTAGATGGAATACACAGGAACAAAATTGACTATATGCGTAAGAAAAGATAAAAATCTCAATATTGAATGTCAGAACAAGACCATGTGCTGATCGGATTATCAACTGCTCATATGCAGGTGTGAAGAAAAGTTGAACTAGTGTACAACAGCTACAGTGTGACCTTGAGTATATCCCACCTGACTTCAGGGACCATTTCAAGAATAGGTTTAAACACTAATGATAGAAGACCAGATGAGTTGTGGCATATCATCAAAGATATCACTCATGAGGCAAGCAAAAGGTTATTAAAAGGACAGGAAAAAAAGAAAAGATCAAATTACTTGTCAAAAGACACTCTGAAACTTGCCCTTAAACATCAAGCAGCTAAAGCAAAAGGAAGGCATGATGATATTAAAGATCTAAACAGAAGTTTTCAAAGGGCAGCTCCAGAAGGCAAAATCAAATATTATAATGACATGTGCAAAGAGCTGGAGATAGAAAACTGAAAGAGAAGAACATGCTCTTTTTTTCTCAAGCTTAATGAATTGAAGAGAAAATTCAAGGGTCAATTTGCAATAGTGAAGGATTCAACAGGAAAATATTAAAAGATGCAGGATACATCAAAAGAAGACAGAAGGAATAGACAGAGACATTATACTAAAAAGAATTGGTGGATGATGAAACATCTCAAGAGGTTGCATAGGATCAAGAACCAATGGTAATGAAGGATGAAATGGAAGCTGCCTTGAAGGAATTATCAAAACACAAGGCACCAGGAATTGATGCAATACCACTAGAGATGGTTTAACAAATAGTTGCAGCAATGGAAGTGCCATTGTTTATGTGAAGAGATTTGGAAAACAGCTACCTGGCCAACTGATTGGAAGAAACAATATTTGTGCCTATTCTCAAGAACAATGATACAACCAAATGTGGAAACTATGGAGCAATATCATTAATATCTCACACAAGTAAAATTTTACTACAGATCATACAAATGTGACTATAGAAGTATATAGACAAGGAACTGCCAGAAAATGAAGCTGGATTCAGAAGATGACATGGAATCAAGGATATCATTACTGATATCAGATGGATATTAGCTGAAAGCAGAGAATATCAGAAAGATGTTTATCTATGTTTTATTGATTATGCCAGGGCATTTGACTGTGTGGATTATAACAAATTATGGATAATATTGTGAGGAATGGGAATGCCAGAACACTTAATTGTACTCACTCAGAATCTGTATACATGGACCAGAGGCAGTAGTTCAAACAGAAGAAGGAAACACTGCCTGGTTTAAAGTCAAGAAAGGTATACATTAGAGCTGAATCCTTTCACTATACTTCTTTTGTCTCTATGCTCAACAAATAATCTGATAAACTGGATTTTATGAAGTAGAATGTGGCATGATTATTGAAGGAAGAGTCATTATCAACCTGCATTTAGCAGATGATACAACTGTGCTTGCTGAATGTGAAGAGAATTTGAAATATTTATGATGAAGATCAAAGAACACAGTCATTGAGTCAGGGGTGATGGCACATGCTGGTAATCCCAGTGACTCGGGAGGCAGAGGCAGGAGGCTCACAAGTTCAAGACCAGAGGTAGTGAGGGTAATTTAGTGAGACCTTGTCTCAAGGAAAAAAAAAAA
>VMDO01038315.1:0-13599 GCA_007922755.1 Pedetes capensis
ATTTCAGTAGGATAGAAATCTGAATCACAAGTATCCCCTGGCAACCAGCTGGTGTACACCATGCAGCTAGATGCAAACACACGTGCACACAAGATCACCTTTCTTGTTCTTCCTCACAAAACTGAAAATCTCAACCATGATGGGGCCAGGAAGCTGAATAAAGGAGTAGGAAGAAGATTTAGGATTCTGGAGTTTGTTGCTTTAGTCTGTCTTTTTTTTTTTTTTTTTTTTTGTGGTACTGGGGGTTGAACCCAGGGCCTCGCTTCTTGCATGCTCTGCAAGTGCTGGACCACTGAGCTGTGCCCTCAGCCCTTTTTTTGTTTGAGACAGGGTCTAGCTGAGTTACGCAGACTGCCTCTGGTCTTGAATTTGTAATCCGCCTGCCTCAGCCTCCTGAGCCACTGGGATTACAGGCGTGCGCCAACCGTGCCTGGCTTAGTCTGTCATTTTTTCATTTTGTGGCTGTAAATCTCTTTATATAAATATAAATATCTTCCTTCAGTTCCTTTTAGAATTTTTTAGTGGGTACTTCAATAATTATATCTCATCTGTCTGTATGCCAAAGGTAAATTACAGGGTATTTACAGAGGACATTTCCTCTATAGTCAGGTGGATACTAGTTTATTGGCTGTGTGATTTAGCATCATTTACTCTCCTCTGTCCTTACCACTGTCTGGTCTGTAGGATGAGAGTAACAATACCATCCATCTTGTTGACTAGAGTGAGAATGAAATGGGATAACTCATGCTAACACGAGAGTACTATCCTTGACACCACATAATCACTCAATAACTCTACCTAACATTGTAGAAATGTATTTCAATATATTTACTCAAGAGTAAAGCCTTTGTTCCCTTACCGAGATGGGATCCTGGGAATTTTGTATTGCCATAGCTATTTCCTGAAGGCAACTAATTCAGATCTCGAGTATCTCTAATTCATATCGGAAATTCAATCAGCAGAGGAATACTACTGAAAGTTATTCTGGCTTCTGAATGTTTATGATTTCATGTACATTATGCAACTGAAGGGAGACAGGAGAAGAATTGATCCTTTATAATTATAGTGCTAGAGACAAATACTTGAATATAGCTTGGACTGCCAAAAGAACCAACAGATCCGCCCTAGAAGAAGTGCAATCAGAGTGCTCCTTGGAAGCAAGGATGGCTAGACTGCATCTGACATATTTCAGACATGTCAGGAGGGACCAATCCCTGGAGAAGGACATCATGTTTGGGAGAGAGGTGGATCAATGAAAAAAGGAAGACCCTCAACTAGATGGATTGACACAGAAGGTGCAACAGTGGACTTAAACATAAAAAGATCGTATGCCTGGCACAGTGCAGGGGAGTGTTTCATTCTGTTGTACATAGGGCTGCTGTGAGTCAGACCTGACTCTATGGCACCTAACAGCAACAACATGCCATTTCTAGTTCTCAGTGATAACTGTTAATTGCTACAGTATTTGAAACTGAATGTTAAAATTCTATAGCCTGTTTATCTGGGTGATTCAGGACTATTTTGTGAGATTTTCTGTTTGAGGCGCATGTATAGTGGTAGCGTTGGAGAGTTCTGATGTTTTTGTTTGTTTGTTTTGTTTTGCTTTTGCTTTTGCTGTACTGGGGATTGAACCCAGGGCCTTGCACTTGCATGCTCTGCAAGTGGTGGACCATTGAGCTGCACCCTCAGCCCATTATTTTACTTTTTGAGACAGGGTCTTGCTAAGTTACACAGACTGCCTCTGGTCTCGAACTTGCCATCCTCCTGCCTCTGCCTCCCAAGCTTCTGGGATTACAGGCGTGCACCACCGCTGAGAGTTCTGATGTTTAATGGAAGAAGAGATGTACACTGTCAGGTCAGTAGGTCTTTTGCTAGAAGTTCACTCTAGTAGAGCAAGTTTGGGCCACATTGCGCTGGCACAACTTGCATGAATGTAGAAATGCACAACCAGCACATCTGTTCTTGGCGAACAATGAGAGCTCCTCTGATAGCAGGAGGCGGTCTCAGGTGGAAGTGGAATTGCCACCCTGCCTTATCCAAGGCATCTTGTAAAATGAATGAAACTCCATTCATTTCTTTTCATCTGGGCCATAGGAAGCCATCCCCCTCTAGTTGTTTGTCAAATCTGGCCACAGAGAAGGGTCCCTAAGTGAGGCCTATTCATGGTTCCCTTTTCCACTTCCTCTCCAATCTGCAAAGTCCAGAGAAGAAAGACACGATCCTTCTCTTTGGCCCCGCCCCTCCAATTTCCAGGCTCAGTTTCTTAGACTTCAGAAACTTCTAGCGTGGCCCATGGCTCCAGGTTTTAGACAGCCTTATTTTCTTCCCTCCACCAGGTCGTCTGTGTCCATCAGTCCCCATCCTCTCAAGCCACCTGTCTCTAAAAGTGTTTGGCACTTGGGAATGAGAAGGTCCTGCTTCTCTAGAAGTTGACAGACACCACATACTCCTGTGGGGTGCTCTTGCAAAGGTCGCTTCTAGTCCCCATTTGCTGTGATCGGTAGTGGCCAGAGAAGCCATGCAGTGGAGGGTACAGGAGGTCTGGAGCTTTAGGGAAACCTCGTGGGTGTGATAGACAGAATTAAAGCAGAGTTGAGAGGATTGGTTGCTCCATGCAGACTCACTCCTGGGACAGTCTTCCGCCATGTGGTTTGCCCTCACTGCCTGATCCTGATTCTTTAGCCTCTTCAGCCACCACGTACTTCCTCTCCTTCTTGGTGCTTAGAAAGGGAGTGGCACCTCTCCCTCTCACCCTTGACAAATGGGGCCTGTCTTGTCCTCTGCGAAGAAACTGTGCAGGGCAGCAAATGCCAGCACACTCACGCGGCCGGCTGATGCCTCTGCCTTGCGCTCGGTTGGGGGTGGGAAGGGAGGGAGAGGTTGCCAGTGCGTCATGGCTTTGCCTGTTAGCACGTCACCCCGTGTGATGTGGCCTTCGTCTGATGCACCCTGAGGAGCGCGGAAGCCTGCGGGTCACCACGTTTTACCCAAAAGAAAAGTCAGAGGGTTCATATTTATCCCCGAGGCTTTATTTATTTATTTATTTAGATTAGGAAATTTTCTATCTTTAGCAACCTAGTTCTGTCTTGTCCACTAGTGAAGAGTTGCTTGTTGCTGTCACAGCTTTGGTCCAAGGGGCCAAGGGAACCATGCACTCCCTTCCCAGGCTGAAACGTGAGTGAGAGGAGTGTGGGAGTCTGAGGTCAGTGGGCTTAGGTGGGGATCTGTCTCCTCCCAACTGTGGCAGGACCTGCCCCTCCCCCACGGGCACCAGGGGGGCCGAGAAGCCCTTCTCCCAGCACAGCTGAGGCTCCCTTGACACATGCTAGCTTTATCAGGGATGTTGTTGTGGTTGTTAGGTGCCGTCAAGTCGGTATCCGACTCATAGTGACCCTCATAGAGTTTTCAATGGCTGATGGTTTGGGGATTGCCTTGGGAGTGGATTGCCAGGCCCTTCTCCCATTTTTGTGGTGCTGGGAATTGAACTTGGGACCTCAAAGACTGCAGCGAAGCGCTCTACCAACTGAGCTAAATCCCAGCCCTTATCAGGGATAGATTGCCTGAATGCCAGGACTCACCCCCTTTTCCCCAGCCCAGCCCACAGCGGAGGCCTCCCAAGGGACCAGCACAGGTGTGTTTCCTCGCTTCGCTGGCCTCCCGCATGGGCAGGAACCCCCATTCTGGAACCCCTGCTCGGCTGACTTCAGGGGATTGCTTGCGATGCTACCTTGCCTTTCCTGAACAAACTGACTTCGTTTATCCCACATCATGTCATAGTAGAAAATCCATGGAACTGGAACTGCCGGGCTGGGGAAACTGGAGCTAGCTGGCTTTCCTCTATGCACAGGGTTCCGAGATAGAACCTCCGGACCTCCACATACCAGCACCTTCTCACTTAGGATAAGGGGTAGCCAAGGGGGGCGTTACCTAAAAACAGATGATAGTTTATCTTACTTCCTGGCAAAGAATCATTAACCAGAGCCCTACTGCCCACCTTTTATTAAAAGCATTTCTGTGCCCATTTAGAAGTCCTTTATATACTGGGGAAAAAAGTTTATGTTATCTTTCCCAGATAAACTCTTAGTCGTCATTCAAAAATAAAAACCAAACAAAAGTCCATCACCACAGGCATCCAGTCTTGGGGTGAAAGAATCACTGTGAACACGTCATAGGGGAAAATTCTTAGATATTTCTGCGAGGTTCAAGTCTCCTAACTGAGGTCCTACATGTGCCACTCTGCTGGGTAACTGAAGTACAGGTTCTCCCCTGTCCTGATAGGGCCACCATAAATTGAAATATCATCAGTTGAAAATGTGCTACATGCATTAATCTCCCGAACATTCTGGCTTAGGAACTTGGCCCGCTGTGTAGCCGTGCCTGGGAGCTGTCCTGGGAGCATCTCTCAGACGGGCCTAGCTGGGGTGAAGACCCAAAGTCAGAACTGAGTTCAGTTCTTACTGAACACGTGTCACTTTTGCACAGTGGTACAATCACAACATGATAATGCTTCCCTTTGTGCTTGATATCAGGGATCTTTAACTGTGTCCCTGGAGGTGGATCCACGGATAGGTTCGCCTGACCAGTCTGCTAGGGAACTTTTGTTGGTGAGGAGTTGGTCAAAGGAACCTTCTCCTTCCTGTCCACTTCACGGTTTTTGACTCCTGGCTCAGTAGTCCCTGATATTGTCTAGATACATGTTTTCGAGCAGAAAGCATAGAGGGTATTTACTCTTGGTTCTGATAAGTTAACAGATCAGGGCTAGCCTGAAATAGCAACTCCTGCCCCGTGACATGGGGCCTTGAGCCAGGACAGTGTGACTTCCTGGTGTCCTCATCAACCTGGGCCTTTTTTTTCACTAGGCTCTGTGGCGGTACCAGAAACTCACCCTCCAAAACCATAATTTCTCCTTGCCCACATCCTTAGTGCGTGGCGTATTTGCTCAGAAGAGCTCAGACAGACAACTTCTTGCAAAGGTCTTCACCATCAGACCCCTCTATATAGCAGATGCCTCAGCCCTGTGAGGCTGAGGGGCGCCAGTGATTAGGTTCAGACACCCAGACCTCTGCATCCAGAAGTCAGCTCTGACTTATTAACTTCTTAGAACCAAGACTAAACACCCCGTATGTTTTTCGATTGGATAAGAATATACCTAGACCCAGGGGCTTTCTGTTTCAGGGTAGCCCACTTACTTTATCAGTACACAAGAGGCTGTGAGATTAAACTGGTGCCTATGGAATGGCAGTTCTCCAATTAAAGCATTACACTTAGCCAAGATTGACCGCGGGACGGCAGATGTTGGAAACTGTTTAGCTACAACCTGATTCTGTTCTTTTAACAAATGGGAGGTTGGCCCAGGCAGGTGTGGGATAAGAGAGGTGACCTCCAGAGAAGCGCTTCGTTCCTAGAGGACCCATTCCTCAAAGATCTGCAGCCCAACCTTTATATACAGTGAAACCAGCTGACACTGGAATGCATGCTCCACTTCAACAGATCTGGAGATTTAAAGCGTCACCCTTGTGAACATTCTCACCCACATGGGCTGAGGTTTTGGAATCTCTGAGCCTCAGAAAGTGAGGTTTCTGAGTCCCGAGAAAAAGTGAAAATTTTCTCGGCCCACACCTGGACGTGACAGTCCTAAAGTGGATTTGCACACAGTGACAGAACCCCAAGGTGCGGCTTCCTGAAGGAAGTATCGTAAATTTTACAGTTTCCAAGGTCAAAGCTCAGGCAAGCGCTATCTATAAATTATTACAATGTACTGTCACTGTCAGAGTTTGAGAAACATAGTTGCTTTTATTCCCAAATTGTTGAAAGGATTAAAATACTTTCTGCTTTACCATGAAAGTACCCTTCTAGTAAATGTCTCTCATTCTGTTTCTTTTCCGATATGAGAGTTTCTGGAACACCTAGTGTTTTCCCTGAACTGTCTAACCGCTGGGTGTCTCCGGTTGTCAGCCCCAGGACACAAGGAATGACAGCCCCTCTGGGGATCTGACCAGGAGGAGGCGTGTGGTAGTGGGGAGCGGAGTGCAGGAAGGTTTGCCTGGAGGACTTAAAATTTTTTTTTTACGTGTTTTAATTATCATAACAAGCTTTTATATTTCAGAAGCCTAGTGTGAGCACAAACTCATTTTACCCTATGCTCTTGATAGTGAAACTGCATACACGAGTCCCCCCTTTGCTGCAGTTTCACTTTTCACTTTCAGTTACCTGCAGTCGGCCTCAGTCTAAAAATACTAAGTGGAAAATTCCAGAAACAATTCATAAGTTTTGCATTCGATGCTGTTCCGGGTTAGCGTGCTGGTCACTCTCCCTGGGCTGTGAATTGTGTCTCTGTCTGCCCTATCCGTGTTGAACACTCAGAAGCCACCTTGGTTATCAGGCTGACCCAGGTCAGGTGGGGCAGTGCTTGTGTTCAGGTAGCCTCTCTGCGCCTTGCAATGGCTCCAGAGAGCCAGAGTGGCGATACTGGGATTTCTAAAGTACGCCGAGGAGAAGGCGTAAAATGCTTCCTGTGGGTGAAAGGGTGAAAGCTCTTGACTTAGGAAGGAAAGAGAAGTCCTGTGCCCAGGCTGCTGAGATCTGTGGTGAGAATGGATCTTGTCTCTGGGAAACTAGGAAGAAGGAAAAAATTGTGCTAGTTTTGCTGTTCTCAAAGTGCAAAATTTAGAAATTAAAGTTTATTGTAGGTATATGTGTACAGGAAAACCCAGTAATATCTGTGTTTTAGGCCTCCATTGAGAGTGTTGAAACATATTCCCTATGGATATGGGGGACTACTATACTATCTTTAAAGTTATATGTCAGATACTATTACATAATATCTAATATTTCTAACAGTGGAGTTTAAAAAATGACAAAATCATCCAAATTTGTCTTTGTACTAACGTTATACTTGGCTTACTCCACAACCCTCAAGGTTAGCAAGAGATAATTTTGGCCTACACTGATCTTTTGCTGAAAATCCATTGCTTAAAGAAAAAAAAAAAAATCAAGACCAGAGTGGAAAACCCATCTTTGACTTTTATAATTTTTAATCCATCATTAAAAGTACAACTTGCTTCATGATCTGAAGAAAAACCATCTAAGTCTTTATATTAGGAACAAAAGTGAGCCTTTGAGGGGGAAAAAAAGGGAGCGGAGCTTAATCTGCATTAGGCCTTTGATGTATTTCTAGATTTTAAAAAGCTTCCCGCCGTTTTGGGCCACGTTGAAACAGCCCGGTCATGTGTCCGTCGGGAGGGGCGCTGCCTTCTCCCCTCATGCACACTTCGAAGGCGGGAGATGCCTTTCAGAGAAGGGCAGGATTCTGCCATGGCATCTTTTAATGCATTCCCGCGTGTTCTGGCTCCTTGGAAATCCACTTCTCATTACCCCTTCCCCACAGAAGGACTCTGCAAGTTAATGATTGGTGTGGAAGAATAAACTCTGTTGCCCTTTTGGTCTTCTTGAACATTTCTTTAGATGAGGCTGTTACTGGTCTAGGTTGGGCACTTTGTCAATTGGGAAGGATAAAAATGGTAATTGAAACAGGTGGTAACCTAGAGTTGCGAAATTGGAAATACAGTAACTTCTGCTTTGAAATTAAAAAAAAAAAAAAAGGGAAATCCTATTGTTGGAATTCCTGCCATTTTTAGTTATTTTATTTCATTTCTGTTTACCTGGTTTTCTAGTTTGGAGGAGTTACTGTGCATTCTTTGCCAGGCAGCTTCTGATGCACATTTTCTCAGGTTGTGGTGTGGAGGAGCGGGTGGATTGGCATATGTCTTCAACCTCTTTCCGCTGATGGACATTATTGGTAGAAGTTAGCACTTTGTGCCAGCTAGTTCCATACATGGAAGAAAACAATGTGAGTTTCAGTTTCACGAATGAAAAAAGAAAACCTAACAGGAAAGGGAAGTAATTCATTAGCAGTGGCCACTGTGCCAAGTAGGATAACCTGCCTTCAAAGATTTTTGTTTTGAGTGCTGTACTATAATGTTTAATAAATAGTTTACTTCAAAGGATCTCCGTACAAGAAAATGGGCTGCTTTCCTGCTATTCTTGTTCACTGGTTCAGTCTGACTATAAGTAGCTCATATCCGGTCCTCTGTGATCTCAGGTGGTCGTTTGTGTTTATGATCCTAAAGTTGAAACCGTAAGAACTATGTCCCTATTTTAAGTCGTTAGCAAATCCATACTGTTCTGCAGGAGTTTTTTTGAGGTTCTCGAGAAACCCTTGACACTTTGACCTATCTTAAAGCAAGTGCCTCGCTGCTATAATCAGGTTGCATTGGGATTATGTCTTCTAAAAACAGAAAACTAAATTTACCAAGCCAGGGATAGGAAAACTGATCGTAGTGCACCTAAAGTTTTTGATGTATTGTGATCACTTCTGAACTTCCAGTCTAAATTTTTAAACAATGTGTTCAATGTCTTTGAGATAAAAGCCCGACTGGGCTACAAAGAGAGTATTAGAGATGTTTGAATTTGTCTTCCCCCCTCCCCCGCAGATGTATTTGACATAAGCAGAATTTGAGAGTCCACTATGATTACAGTGTCTTCTAGACATTACCAAAGAGACAGAACTCAGAAAGACATCATTGTTTTCCTAACTATAATACTTGACCCAGTGACCATCCTCATTGAACGTGGCTCCTCTAGTGATTCTGGTGAAAAACTGAAAGGAGTCACTGCTGTCAGTTCTCTGGCTAGGTGAGCTTGGTTTTGCTGTTTTTCACGGCTGCCTGTTTGATGCATTGATAAGACGTAGGGCTGTCCTGAGGAATCCAGGCTCGAGACTATTTCCGTTTTACACTGGCTTTCTACACTCACTTTCTCCCCCCGCAGTTTCAAATCAAAGGGAAAGGATGGCTTTCATACCTCACAGTCGAAGCAGGAGTGAAGCGTGAAGAAGAGGGAAGGGAGTGAACAGGTGCACAGAACAGAGAGACCATCGATCTACCCAGTGCTTTAATGACGGCAGCGAGGCTGTAGGGACTGGGCTTGTGTTTCTGTGTTAGCCTCTTTGTTCTTTAAAGCACTGGCTGATGAAGCCATTTCTTTCTCTCCCATCTTTTGCTGCCTTCAGTATTTACCCAGAACCATCTTGCTTTAGCAACCTTGGTAGCAAGGCAGGATGCTCTGTAAGTTTCTAGTTAGGGCTTCTCAGACCTGTGTTGAACTCGAAAACACCACCACCTTATTATCACAGCCACGTATAAAATGCTCAGTACGTTTGTGTTGAGCATTTCTAGAGTTCAGCATTACACGGGTCAGTGTCTTCAGAGGAATTAATCCATACCTGTGTCTCACGTGGGTAACTGTGGTAGGAGTTTCTTCAAAGAGTTCTACTGTTTCATCCCCAGTCCCAACACTGGAATTCTTCTTGAGGAATGCTTAAGTTAGGCTCTTCTGATTGCAAGAGATTCGCTCAAGTTTCGTAAACTTACTGCCAGGATATGTATGGGGCGGCTTTATGCAAAACCAGTCATCCAAGCCCTACGGAATGTATTAACTACCGGTTCCGTGGTTCCATCCTCACATGTCTGTCAGCTTGTCATGCTGTGAAGGCTTGGGTGTTGCTGGGATGCTAAAAGCTGTGCCACTGGTATCTCAGATACCAACAGGGCCACCCATGGTGGACAGGTTTCAGCTGAGCTTCCAGACTAAGACAGACTTGAGAGAAAAACCTAGCAGCCCACTCCAGAAACAATTGTTCTTGTAATTGTTGTTGTTGTTAGGTGCCATCGAGTCGGTGTCCAACTCATAGCAACCCTGTGTACAACAGATGAAACACTATTGTTAGTGCGTCTCTGCTATTCATAGGATTTCCAATGGCTGATTGTTTTTGTGTGTGTGTGTGTGTGTGAGAGTGGGTTGCCGGGTCCTTCTCCCAAGTCTACAGCACCTGGTGTTCCCAGGCAGTCTCCCATCCAAGTACTAACCAGGCCCGGTTCTGTTTAGCTTCCAAGATCTGACAGGATCAGATGCCACAGTGCTATGGCTGCAGGCTGTTGTTGCTAGGTGCAGTTGAGTTGTGTTTGACTCATAACGACCCTCATAGGGTTTTCAGTGGCTGATTGTTTTGGGATTGCCTCAGGAGTGGATTGCAACTTCCTTCTCCCATTTTTCCACTGTTGGGAATCGAATCCGAATCCGGGACTTCAGAGACTACAGAGTGGTGTTTTGCCAACTGAGCTAAATCCCAGCTCCCTCAGAAACAATTAGCCCTTGAAAACCCTATAAATAGCAGAGAAGCACTGTGAACTATAGTGCAGGAAAATGAGCACCTCCGACTGGAAGGCATTCAAGAAATGACGAGGGAAGAATTGTCTCCTCAAAGTAGAGTTGGCCTTCATGATGGGAGTGGAGTAAAGCCCCTGCAACCTCCTTCTGCTGATGGGGCACAACTCAAAAAGAAGAAACCCAGTGACTGCAGCGTTGGGCTCGCACATACAAAGATCGTGTGCATGGCCATGTTGGGTAGTGTTCCATCCTGTTGTATGCAGGGTCGCTCTGAGTCGGATCTGACTTGACGGCACCCAGCCGACACAAAACAACTCTGGATGCGGGATGGCTCTAGTTATAAAGTGGTCCTGTAATTGGATGTGTCCGGAGCACTCAGTGTGTATGAGGCACATTAGACTACTTTCTCACTGAGTCCTCTGATGAGGTAAACACTTGAGCCTTCTAGACATTAGTTTTCCCCTGGCCGTGTAAACCTGTACTGGAAATGGGACGAAAACCGTGCTTCCATGGCCTAAGCAACAGCGGCTCCTGGGTCCGCCTCCCTCGCACTCCCATAGTTAGCCTGCCTGAGTGGTTCCTCGTGAGTGTGCCTCTGCCTGTCCCGCTTTCAGTTCCTACCTGTGACCCATCACTGTGCATCCTGTCATAGCCTCCACAGCCACTCTCTAGATCTCACACCACCTGGACACTGCCTCGCTATCTGTCACTCCAGAAAGGGGGAAGCTTCCTGGCCCATCTCAGCTTTTCTCACCTCAAAAAATAAAGGGTCACTGGGCAGTCTGCCCTTTGATCAGAAACAAATGGTATTGAAGGATGACGTGGAAGCTGCCTGGAAGGAATTGGCGAAACACGGGGCTCCAGGAATTGATGGAATCCCAATTGAGATGCAGCACTAGAGGTGCTAACTTGTTTATGCCAAGAGATTTGGAAAACAGCTACCTGGCCAACTGACTGGAAAGATCCCTTTTTGTGCTCATTCCCAAGAAAGGGGATCCAACCAAATGTAGAAATTATTGAACAATATCATTAATATCACATGCAAGTAAAACTTTGCTAAAGATCATTCAAAAGCAACTGCAGCAGTATATTTATAGGGAGCTGCTCGAAAATCAAGCCTGATTGAAGAGAGAGTGAAACCAGGGACATCGTTGTTGACATCAGATGGATATTGGCCAAAAGCAGAAAATAGGAGAAAGATGTCTATGTTTTATTGAGTATGCAAAAGCCATTGACAGTGTGGATCACAATAAATCATAGATAACGTTGCGAAGAGTGGAAATACCAACACACTTAATTATACTCCTGAGGAGTCTGTATATGGACCAGGAGGCGGTCGTTCAAACAGAAGGAACAAGGAAATATGACTTTGTTTAAAGTCAAGAAAGGTTTGCGTCGGGGCTGTATTCTTTCACCATACCTCTTCAATCTCTATGCTGAGCAAATATTCTGAGAAGCTGGACTTTATGAAGAAGAATATGGCAACAGGTTGGAGGAAGACTCATTAATAACCTGTCTTATGCAGATGACACAACTGTGCTTGCTGAAAGTGAGGAGGATTTGAAACAGTTACTGATGAAGATCAAAGAACACTGCCTTCAGTATGGATTGTGCTGCAACATGAATAAAACAAAAATCCTTACACATGAGTCATAAGCAACTTAATGATAAGTGGAGAAGAGATTGAGGTTGTCCAAGATTGTATTTTATTTGGTTCTACAATCAACACCCGTGGAAGCAGCGGGCAAGAAATCACAGATACATTGCATTGGGAAAAGATGTTGGAAAAGCCCTCTTTTAAAGTGTTAAAAAGTAAAGACGTCATATTGAAGGTGAAAGTGCGCCTGCCTCATGCCATGATATTTCCAGTCACATAATGTGCTTGTGAAAACTGAGCGTTGAATAAGGGAGACAGGAGAAGAATTGATGCTTTTGAATTATGGTGCTGGAGACAAATATTGAATATACCATGGACTGCAAAAGAACCAACAGATCCATCTTAGAAGAAGTGCAACCAGAGTGCTCCTTGTGAGCAAAGATGGCTAGACTACATCTTGCATATTTTGGACATGTTGTCGGGAGGGGCTGGTCCTTGTAGAAGGACATCATGTTTTGGAGAGTGGCAGGTCAACTCAAAAAAGGAAGACCCTCAACTAGATGGATTGACCCAGTGGCTGCAACAATGAGCTTAAACATAAAAAAGGTCATGTGCATGGCACAGTATCAGGGAATGTTTCACTCTGTTGTACATAGGGTCACTATGAGTTGGACAGCACTTAATAACAGCAGCCACAGTCCCATAGACCAACACCAGAGAGATGCAGCAGGGCTTATGTGACACTAAGTATATTCCCACCTAGGACAATTTCAGCGGGGAAAGTTCCAGGACTAGAGTCCACCATGGGAACAAATGAGATAAAGTCCTATAGCTAATATGTTTTTGTTTGTTGTTGTTAGGTGCTGTCGAGTCGGTATCTGACTCATAGCGACCCTGCGTACAACAGGTGAAACACTGTTGTCAGTGATTCTCTGCTGTTCATAGGGTTTTCAATGGCAGATTCATTTTTGGGATTGGACTGCCAGGTCCTTCTCCCAAGCCTACAGCTAATATGTTAGTGATATTCATTACAGTGTTCTTTAAGCTCACAAAATAGTTAGAAACTACCTGACCGACCATCAACAGAGGTTTGATTAAAGAATGGTGCTCCCTATGGTAGAATATTCAGGTGCAGCCATTAAGGTTATGATTAGGTCATTATTCACTACTGCAGAAAGATACAGTGTGGTCTATATGGTGACAAGGAAAACAATAAGGTTAAAATGATCTAGGAGGGTACTGTTTTGTTTTAAGAGCACAAACGTGGGAAGTTGAATCCAGGAATACTAATAGCTGCTCAACTTGAGAGTGGAAGTTTCTTCAAGCCTTGTGTTAACACCTGATTTTTTTTTCATAATCAGGCATTATATATATATATATATATATATATATATATATATATATATTCTGCAACAAACATAAAAATATATCAAAGTGAAAGAATTGTAGTAAATAAAAAGTAGCTGAAATGAAAAATATTAAGAAAGACAGTGAAAGTTAAGACAGGCTTCAACAGAATTATCAGTCACCTTTACCTGTGTAATGGAACAAATTAAGAGCATAAGGGTGTGAACTTAATCAATTAACAATTATTACTAATGCTCTGAAAGGAGAGAACTGCATTTCTTATGTCGAGTAACGCTCCAGATTTCTAATGTCTAATATATCTCACCATGGATTTCATTTCTTTTCTTCTTCTTTTTCTTTTCTTTTTCTTTCTTTTTTTTTTTTTTTTGCTTCAAACCTGGTATAACTGGAGAAAAATTCAGAATCAC
>VMDO01038316.1:0-13609 GCA_007922755.1 Pedetes capensis
TTTCCATGCCATTTTCTTGATTCTGGAAAAGAGATTTTAATCTCTAAACTGGAAACACATTTTTACAATAAGTTAATATTTAATTAAGCCAAAAAGGCAACAAGAGGAATCTTAAAATACAGGTAAAATGTATAAGGTCTAATGGATTTTGTTCCAAAAATATTTCAATTTTTAAAAACAAATCAGATAAAAAGATCAAAGCACTGAAAAGAAAGCTAGCATAGATGAGTTTTTGCTACACCCAAAATTAAATATTTATATAATTTACTTGAAGAAAAGAAACAATTTTAAAATTACAACATAATTTTATTTATTCTTCTAGGAAGAAATTGTTTTTAATCATGTTATTTCCTGTAAGCCTAAAACACATTCTGTTCAGTCTGTTAATAGCCTCTGTTGTATGTGCATGTATGTATGTATGTGTGTATATACATATATATATATATAGATAGAGAGAGAGAGAGAGAGAGAGAGAGAGGAGAGACTTGCAGTGTTTATTTTCCTATGAATGCATTGCAGTAAAGGCAAAGATGTTTACATTAAATTTGATAATTAGAAATCTACATGATTTGCTTTATATGTTATGAATTACTTATCTTCATAAAATTATGCAGTACATCTTTATAAGATCTTTTCTGAAGTACAGTTATTATCTCTAGCTAGTAATGAGAGAAACTACATTTGTATGAAGATAAGTAAACTTAATCATGCATTTTAGTAAGATAATTCTTTTATTACTAAGGCATATCAACAATTATTTTTAAAAAACATGGTATTTTTGGTATTATTTATTTTTTTTTATATTATACATTACAGAAACAGAGGCTAGACAAATTAATAATCTGTACTTGCCACTTTTTTTTTGTGGTACTGGGGATTGAACCAGGACCTCACACCTGCATGCTTTGCAAGTACTGAACTACTGAGCTGTGCCCCCAGGCCTTTTTTTTTTTTTTTTTTTTTTTTTTACTTTGTTGAGACAGGGTCTCACTAAGTTACACAGATTGCCTCTGGTCTTGAACTTCCACTTGCCACATTTTAATGTCAGACTCTGCCTTATTGTATCCATTTTAACTCATTTAAACCTTGCTATAAACCTGTGAGGATAGTATTATGATTATTTAATTCTCACAAATAAAAAAATACAAAGATGAAGCATCTCTTGGTCAATTCAAGACAATTAAAAAGTAGTAGAACTGTGATTAAAATTTGGCAGATTAGGTCCTCAATTCTGTGCTTCCAGTACTAAGCTGTTTTTGCTACTATAGCCCTGTAATATAAAGTCAGAGATTGTGATCCTGCCTGCACTAGTTTTGCAGCTTAAGAGTGTTTTGGATATACATGGATTTTGTGTATCCATATGAATTTTTGGATTATTATTTCTATTTCTGCAAAGTCTGTCATTTGAATTTCAATGGGGATTACAGTAAATCTGTAAATTACTTTTGGTAGTATAGCCATTTTTCTAATATTGATTCTCCCAATCATGAGCAGGAGTGGTCCTTCCACCATCCAGTATCCTCTGTGATTTGTGTCTTTAATGTTTTGAAGTTTTCCTTGAAGAGATATCCAGGATCTTTTCTTAGATTCCTAAGTATTGATTCCTAAGTATTTAATTCTTTGGAGGGCTATCATGAAAGGAATTGTTGCCTTAATCTCCTTATTTTCCTGCTCATAGTTGGTGTAAAGGAAGGCTAATGATTTTTTTTTTTTCAGTACTGGGGGTTGAACCCAGGGCCTCGGGCCTGCGTGCTTTGCAAGTGCTAGACCACTGAGCTATGCCCGCAACCAATTTTTTTTTCACTTTTTGAGATAGGGTCTCACTAAATTATGCAGACTGCCTCAGGTCTCGAACTTGCCATCCTCCTAAGCAAACAAACATAAGCTCAAAAAAAGAAATACCATATGTTCTCACTCATATGTGGGAGCTGAATCATATTTAAATGCAGAAAAAAATCCTATATATAAACTGATATACAAAAAAATTCACAATTATATTTAGCATAGACTGGACAATATAAAGAATAGGAAGAAGGAGCAAGGGACCTAGCAGAGGTAAGTGAAGACTGGGGAAGGTGGGATGGGTAGGAAGGTCAATGTGGAGGGATGAATGGGGAGGGGATGATCTCAATGGAAACAGTGCAACTTCATGAGTACTTTGGAAAAATAGGGGAGAATAGCCCAAATATATATTTGAGTTTTACTATATATTAGCCATAAGCCTCCATAAACTCGGTGGGTTGATGAATGTTTTGTCAGAAGCGATGTAAAGGATGCATAACAGAAAAAGCCAACGCTGTATTAATCTGTACCCCATCATCATTTACTAATAAAGGGAAATAAAGACATTAAAACAAAAGAAATTTGGCACTTTGGCTTTAGGGTCCATTGTCTAACCCTATATTACAGATGCTGTCTCTATGGAATAGGTTTAAGTAAACCTTTCATTTTTTATATTTTTTCCACAAGGGATATTTACACAATTATTTTTCTATACAATTTAGAAGTATTTACCTGTCTATAGACAAGGAGAGAGAGAGAAAGAGAGAGAGAGAAAGAGAGAGAGAACATGCAAGTAGCAAGTAGGAAGAGGGACCATTGGTAGGGAGGAAGAGGATGGGAGAGGGTCATGAGAGGGTCAAAAGGAAGTTAATATGAGAGACCTGTTTGGTTTTGATAAAATAGATTAGAAAATTAATCAAATTCAAATAAATGATAAATAGCAAATGAAATACTTGGACTTTGTATTTAAATTATAATTTAGACAAACATGGAAACATATCTTGTAATATTTACAGAGCTTTTAAACACACACACACACACACACATATATATATTTGTAATAACTACACAAAAACAAAGGAATTATTACTCCATTTCACAAATGAGGAAAGTGAGGTTTAGAAAGATCAAATGGATTGGAAATTAAGTGTCATTGCTTCATGGTGCATCCTTGTTTTCCACACTAAACATTGCTTCTTCCTGGGGCCAATGAAAGAGCTTTCCATGCATTCATGTACAAAAAACAATACAGTTTTCTCTGTCAGTTAGATTATTATTATTATATGTGGTAACTATATCTCCTAAGAATTCATGTGTTGAAGTTCTAGTCCCAGTAGCTCACAATGTAACTGCATTTGTACATAGGTTCTCTAAGAGAAGGCCATTAGGGTAGGTCCTCATCCAATAATGACCTTATAAAGAAGAGGGCATAAGACCCAGACACATGCATATAATGACCATTTGAAGATACAAGAGAACAATGGAAATGGGTAAGCCAAGGAGAGAGGCCTCTGAAGAAACTAAGTTAACCTTCCAGACATCTTGCTCTCAAACTTCTAGCTTCTAGAAATAAGTGTGTGTGTGTGTGTGTGTGTGTGTGTGTGTGTGTGTGTGTGTGTGTAGGGAGAAGGACCCAGCAACCCACTCCCAAAAATCAATCCGCTATTGAAAACCCTGTGAACAGAAGAGACGCACTGACAATAGTGTTTCACCTATTGTACACAGGGTTGCTATGAGTTGGTATCCAACTCATAACAACCCTCACAGGGTTTTCAATGGCTGGCTGTTTCAGGATTGCCTTGGGAGTGGTTTGCCAGGCCCTTATCCATATATATGTATGTATGTATGTATGTATGTATGTATGTATATATATATATATATATATATATGTGCGTGTGTGTGTGTGTGTGTATACATACATATATATATGAAACTGTATGTTGTTTTTTCTTGTCGCTTAAAGCAGCAAATTTCCCCAAAGCATTCAACCAAGACAACCCATATCAACCAAAGCACCCTAAAGAGGGAAGAGAAGAAAACTGCTATCTTGTCACACCCAAACAAAGCTAAAAAGCAGTACTGTTCAGGATGGTAAACTCCACAAAATCATCAGTGAGTTCTCTGTTACAAATTTTTCTTGTCCTCCTTGTGGTCCTAAAGTACTTTCATTGCTCAGAACATCAGTATAATGGATAAGAGAATTCCATCTTTCTTTCACAATCCACATCTTTATAGTAGGATTTGAAACAAGCACTAAAATTCATTAGTTTTGTGGCATATCACTTAACTATCTGAGGCTCCATTTTCTTCTCTATAAAGGAGGATAGTAAACTTGATAGATCAATACCCTGCCCTACTTGCCAGCCCCAGCCTGCTTAGTAATCAGTATCCTCTTTCTAATGAGATGACACTGTGTACTCATTTGCTGAAGCCAAATTTTGAGACAGTTATAAATTTCTTCTTTCACAATCTATATCCCAAATATTAGCAAACCCCTCTGGTATCAACTTTAAAATATATCTGAAATCTCACTAACTTCTACTGCCTCTGTTGTTAGCACCATAATGTAAGATAGAGCTCTTTAAGGCAGAGTATGTAAACAAAACTAAACAAAGCAAAACAAAAAAACCTCAAAGGTTATTTAACACAATTATAGCTTTAAGAGAATAAATTTTTATGCTGTCAATTTCCAATCTACACATCATATTGCTTACCTAAAACATATATATGTATATACATATACATATATATATAATATTACTCACTTTATTGATGAAACATATAGCCATATATCCTAGCATAGTGCATTACTCAGGATATGAAAACCTTTAAAGTACCAAGCAGATGGATACAACTGTGAACTGGTTTGGGAAGACTTCTATAAAAATTAATGAAGGCACTTCAGAATCAGACCCTCAAGTGTTTCATGTCTTAAATGTGTTTCTAATACAAACTGGTCATGGAATCAACTCATTTTATTGGAAATACATTTTAGGTAAAATAAAATTGATTGAAGTAAAAGAAGAAATGTATATCATATGGGTTGGAAAAATATTTCATGAAATTGTGTGTGTGTGAGAATTACACTGGAAAACTTGATATTCATGGCAAATTCATAGAAAAAGTTTCAAATCTACTGACCTACAGTAATGATATAAATCACACAGCTTCTCAAATCTGAATGAAAGTTAATACCTTTGCAATGATTTACCCATTCTTGCATAATCAGACCACTCTTCCCCACTCAGTATTGTCTCACATCCCTTGCAATTTTAATCCTGTCTTCTTGGCTCTGAGTACAATAATCTCTTTGCATTTCATCAAATGAGTCAGTTATGGTTCTGCCTCACGGCCTTTGCACTTTGTTCTCTCTGCAGGCCCTCCCTTTCCCCAGAATCGTAGGACTCGGTCCTGAAGGATTTTGAGAAAGCTTTGGTTCTGTGCTCCTAATTAAGAAGGATTTGGAATCATTCTGTATAAAATTACAATGACCACACTGATCTCTACTTGTCTTATTCTGCTTTACTTATTACACACATATTTCTCCTACCTTACTGTAGGACATTTCACAAGACCATTTTAGGCTTTAGGGCTCCATATGTCTATACAACTGAAAGCATACAGTAGGTCTTTGATGTTGTTGTTGTCAGGAGAATTGGAGTCAGTGTCTGACTCATAGCAACCCTATGTACAATGAAACACTATTGTCCTGCTTCTCTGCTACTCCTAGGGTTTTCAATGGCTGACTGTTTTTTGGGAGTGGGCTGCCGGGTCCTTCTCCCAAGCCTACAGCACCTGGTGTTCCCAGATGGTCTCCCATCCAAGTACTGTAAAATAGAGGCCCAACCCTGCTTAGCATCCCAGATCCGACCAGATCAGATGCCACAGTGGTATGGCCGCAGGCACGTGTCTTTAATAGATATTTGTTAAATGAATGTATCTCTTCTGCTAAAAGTCCTCAAATGGCTTCACAGTACAACCAAAATAAATAGGCTGAGAAGTGGGTGGTGTGTATGGGGATCCATTTACCAGATTTAGTGTTGCCAGTCTACAGAACCCTTATATCCCCTAACTCCTTTTTTCCAGTACCTGACTGGTGTCCAATACATACAGCTTCTTAGAATTTCCCAAGTGTACCAAACACATTCCCCTCTTTGGCACTTTGCACTTGCATGCTCCTCTGGCTAGAATACTCTTTACTCAGATGAACCTGTATTGCATGCTTCACCTCATTCCAGGTTATAAAGGATAACAAGGAGTAACTGAAGTCCAGCAGAGGCCTTACCTGGGAGTCCATCCCCCACTACCCCACAGCAGAGCACACCATCTGACATTCTATTACACACCATGCATATTATACCTGCAGTTTCTTAACCTCTTAGCATGTAACCTCCATAAGGGTAGCATCTTGCCTTTGCTCACAGCTACATTCCTAGCAATTAGAGGATTCCCCAGTATGTAGTAGGTGCTCATGAATGAGTGAATGCCGATATTATATGGTGGATCTCTGAATTAAGTAACATAATATGTTGTATTATTAATATAAAGCACCCAGTTTAGTATCTGCCTGCAGCCATAGCACTGTGGCGCCCAATCCCGTCAGATCTTGAAAGCTAAGCAGGTCAGACCTGGTTAGTACCTGGATGGGAGACTGCCTGGGAATACCAGATATTGTAGCCTTGGGAGAAGGACCTGGCAACCCACTCTCAAAAAATCAACCCACCATTGAATACCCTATGAATAGCAGAGAAGCACTGACAATAGTGTTTCACCTGTTGTATGTAGGGTTGCTATGAGTCAAATACCAACTCGAAGGCACCTAACAAGTTTAGTATCTAAAATATAATGAATGTTTATCCAATAACAATAATAATACTTAAGCAGTATTAACTATAAACCAGTCACTTTCATAAGTTTTATTCTTTTATGCTATTAAAAGAATTGGATGTATACTGTTATTATTATTACCATTTTATGGATGAGGAGACTAAGATATACATTAACCTGCCTCAGATATACAATAGACTAAGATATACATTAACCTAACCTCTCAGCTAATAAAGACCAGTACTGAAGAACTGCACTTACACATATTGGCTCCAAGAATTGTGCATTGAGCCACCATGCTTATTGCTTCTTCATTGATTTTCAGTAGCACTTGACTCTGCTTTTATTACTCCTAATACAATTACTAGCATCATAATTTTGGGAACATGAATTTTAAAGAGAACCTCATTTAGTTTTTGTGTCTACCACTTCAGCATATTCAGAAATTGGAAGTTCAAGAATTAATGACAATGAGGAGGGCAAATTTTCTTTCACCAATTTCAGATCTCATTACATAGTCATATTCATTTTTATCATTATTAAATTAATTGTTGACAGCTATAATCCATAGTACAACAAATAAGCAATGAGTCTATCATTAAGGAAGCCATCTCAGGTGCTTGTATAGCGTTGATATAAGAGATCTGATTTGAAATATTTGTGGAAAAAAAGGTATAAATGAATGGATGCTGAAGAATATTTGTAACAGTAGAAAAAAAATCCCAAATTAGTTGATGATTTCTTTAGGAATCTTCCCTTGACATATTCTTTTAGTAATTTGCACAATAGTCTTTTTCACTGTGCTATTTTAATGTAGTGGTAGTGGAATTAAATTCAATCACAACTGTAGTTGTTTAATAAATGAAAGAGGATAGAATTCCACTTGACTTGAGTTTTTGTGGTCTAAAATGTCTGTGCTCAAATATTTTGCATGTCAATTCCTCATATACATGTAGTGAGAAAGACTTCCCCCAATTTTTCCAATGAATAAAATTATTTGGAGCATAATATGGTTTTCCCACATTGGATAATTGGATAGTGATCAAAAAACATGCCAAATACCACCTTAAACTTTATTTTTTCTGTGCCATGACCATCTGGAGTACCCTAAGCTTCCATCTTGCTGTCCCTGAGTTGTCTTACTCATTCACTCATTCATATTTACTTAGCATTGGACTTTCAAAGTATTTTTTATTTGGATTTCCTCATAAAACTAGAAGGTGAATAAAATCAATAAAGTCTGTCTCAGAGAGGTTAATCCCAAGGTTATGTGTGTGGGAAATGGTTTCACAGAGATGCACACCTAGATATCTTGACTCAAATTTCAATGTTCTTTCTGCTCTGTAGGAGGCAAGTATACTGTGTCATAGGACTACAGCAAAACCTAGGCATATTCTATTTCCCAAAGCCAGGTCACAAAGTTAGAAAGACTTGTAATCTTTATGTCTGCCTTACAGTTTCATTTTGATTATTCATTTCATAATGGTTGTAGTTATTTTGTTTTTATTTTACTTGTTTTTAATTCCCGTAAGATATTACTACCACCACACATAAACTTTGACATCTATTGCTGGAAGTATTTCTCCATCTTAGTATTAATATTCAAAATAGTCTTACAAAGATTTCTGACACCTTTATTGTTTATTATCAAGTAGGTGACTTCTTTGTTTAATAATACAATGCATATATAATTGTAACACCTTGATTTTCTTTTCAGCACTATGTGGATTGAACACAGGACTTCACGTATGCTGGGTAAATGCTCTTATCTCTGAGCTGTACTCCTAGCCCGTTTTTTTAAATTATTTTATTTTATTTTATTTTATTTTTGAGACAATCTCATTAATTTGCACAGGGTACCTATAGCCTTAGACCTGTGATTTCCATGCCTCAGCCTCTGGAATTACAGGCATGCACCATAGTGCCCAGAAACATCCTGATGATTGCTTTAATCTTTGCTTCACATGTTGATACATTATCTACATTTTAGGAATTTAGTAATACCAATGGAAATTTAGGTTGTGACTTTAAGCATGATGCAGCCGCAGTCATGATAAGCATAAGCTATTTCTAGGAGGATGACTCAAATAGAATTCTTGGAAGAGAAACAAGGGGTATTTTTCAGTGAGAAATATTTTAAGTGGGTTTCTGGACAGTTGTTCAACATTAGACATGAGATGGATCCTATCATGGAAATGAACTCAGGCAAAAATGGTTAATATAGTTAACATTTAAATTTTGCAATGGGAAATAATGGTGAGAGCATGGAAGGTGAGTTGATGGGAATTTCAAAGCTTCTGCCAGAGATTCTGAATGATTACTGCTACAAGGACTGAGAGAAGGTGAGGACCATGGGGGAATGTAGGAAGAATGGTATAACTCAGGCAAGACTTTACCCTCAGTGACACAGTAAGAATACAGCCAGGATATTTTAAAAACATGGAATGAGGCAAAACATGGCCAGAAGTTACAAAAAATTCTTAGGTATATGCTGGTAACTTTAATAAAAAAAGAAACTCAATTGTAGTTGTTAGGTGCCATTGAGATGAATCCACTTCATAGTGATCCTCATAGGGTTTTCAATGGCAGATTGTTTCAGGATTGCTTTGGGAGTGGATTACCATGTCCTTCTCCCATCTTTGTGGTGCTGGGGATGGAACCTGGATCTTCAGAGAGGGTGGAGCAGCACTCTACCAACTGAGCTAAACCTCAATCAAAGTCATCTATTTTTCAGTGTAGACCACAATCCTGGGACTATCACATGATAAAATAATTTCTTATCAATACATATGTTTATTTCCTTTGCTTAAGCAATGAAAATGAGAGTGATCTAAGTTCAGCTTCTTTTAAAAGTCAGACAGGAATGCATTATGTGAAATTGAGGAAGCCATGTGTAGAGACCATAATGAAGTTGTGAAAATCAATATTGTAACTAATTACACAAAAATTATGGTCCCTTGCTTCATGTAGATTTTGAGATGAATAGAAAATGAGGTAACCACTTTACTTGTCAGGTAAAAGAATTAGTTTGAGGGCTTTTTATAGATTGCTTACAGTAAACGTTTTACAGGTAAAGGTTCATATTTGAACCGATTCTTTTGTGTGTGTGCATGGTACCTGTGGGCCAAATCCATGGTCTTGTACATACTTTGCAAGTGATCTACAACTAGGTTGTGTACCCAGCCATTTTTATTTTTTGTTTGAGTCAGAGTCTTGCTAAATTACATGAGTAGCCTCTGGTCTTAAACTAGTGATCCTCCTGCCTCTACCTCCCTGAGCCAAATTGTTTTAACAGCATAAATATATAATCATTGACTCAAAATAGAATAGTAAAAGTTTCAGTTGAGTAAATTCTAATTTGTGATCTTACAGAACATATGGGAAAGCTTTATCAGTAAGAGAAAAATCAGGACACAGAAACTATAATAACACTGTTGAGTAAGAAAACAGTTTTTTATATTAACTACTAACTAGTAAACAGGTGGGGCTGGCATTTAGCTCAGTAGGTAGAGTGCTGCTCTGTGCTCCTTGAACCCTGAGTTCAACCTCCAGCACCACAAAAAATGGGGAAAGGACTTGGTAGTTCATTTCTGAAAAAAATTTCGAAACAATCAGCTGCTGAAATTTCTATGAATAGCAGAAAAGCACTGACACAGTGTTGGGTATGGCACAGTGTCAGGGAGTATGTTGTTCTGTTGAACATAGGGTCTTTATGAATCAGACCTGCCTCAATGGCACCTAACAACAACAACAGTAAATAGGTAGTTCACTACTAAAATAGATAAAGAAGAAGTGAGTATTTCAGTGCTACTATAATAGCAACTCCTGCACCTATAGCCCTGTGGCATCTGATCCTGTCAGATCTCGGAAGTTAAGCAGGGTCAAGCCTGGCTAGTACTTGGATGGGAGACCATGTGAGAATAGCAAGTGCTGTAGGCTTGGGAGACGGACCCGGCAACCCACTCCCAAAAGTCAATCTGCCATTGGAAACCCTATGAACAGCAGAGAAGCACTGACAATAGTGTTTCCCCTGTTGTATGGAGGGTTGCTATGAGTTGGATACTGACTCAACGACACCTAACAACAACAACATAATAGCAACTGAAGAATACAATTACTGTCTATGACTTGGGATAGAGAAAATAAGACAAGTATTTATACATTTAAAAGAGCCTTCTGTCTACACCTACCTTGGACACAATTATCAACGGCAGTCTAAGCTTCAAAGATCTCTGGAGAATTTTTGGCTACCACCAGAACTCTGCTGATAACAGAGAGAAATACTAGGGTATGTATCTCCCATAAATAGTCTTCAGGGGTGGACCCCAGATGGCATGGAACTTTGCCAGAAGGTGTCAGCTATGGCTGAGCCATAAAGTGAATAGTAACAGGTCAATTACATACCAATCTGCTTGTTGTTGTTGTTGTTGTTAGGTGCCGTCGAGTCGGTATCCGACTCATAGCGACCCTCTGTGCAACAGGGGAAACACTACTGTCAGTGCTTCTCTGCTGTTCATAGGGTTTTCAATGGCAGATTGATTTTTGGGAGGGGGTTGCCAGGTCCTTCTCCCAAGCCTACAGCTTCTGGTGTTCCCAGGTGGTCTCCCATCCAGGTACTAACCAGGCCTGACCCTGCTTAGCTTCTGAGATCTGACGGGCTCAGATGCCACAGGGCTACAGCTGCAGGCACCAATCTGCTAAGTGCCAGATAAAAATGTAACATTTGCCAGATGAAAATGGAAACAAGGTCCCTTCTTCATGATCTGGTCTTGCAGTCTCTCTCCATCCACTTAAACTGGCAAAGCCTAACATCAGGTCACCTGGCAAAGAAGCAATGTCTACAGAATCCAGCTCTCATAACACAAGGAAGGAAATAGAAGGGTAGATTTGGAGAAGAGAAGCAATAAATCAGTAACTGGCACGCTGGTACTTCCTCCATCCTTGGGCGCAGAAACTGATACAGGTACAAGCTGTGTAAGGTCATCTGTTTCTGCTTACAGTCATAAATCATAACTTCTTGGTTCCTATTTTTATATATCATTACCTACTATATCAGCCTGTCTTTGAACTATTCACTAAGAAATTACATCTGGCATTATTCATTAATTTAATTTTTATTGAACAAATTTTTCTTAATATATATACTCATGCAACCACCACCCAGAATAACATATGGTCATCCAGCAGGACCTTGGAAGCTTCATTCTTTCTCCTCCCAAGGAATAAGTATTCATTTTCTCTCAAAATGTTCAATAGCTCACTACATGTTTAGTATAATGAAGAGGAAGTACAAAGAAATGTTCCATCCCATTCTGTATTTCTTTCTACAGTCACCAAAGCAATCTATAGAAATTTTTGTACTACCCTCATTTCGTGTGAGATTTTGTGAATAATGAGTGAGTTTTTTCTTTTTACTCAAGAGGAAAAGATGCAATATAAAGAGCAATTATAGTTTCAAATATCCTCATTTTTCACTTAGAGCTGGGGATGAAGTTCCAAGTTTTGGGAATAAAGTCTTTGCCACCAATACTCAACTTTCCCCTAAAAGGGACAACATAGTACATATGTGCAATACAAACAAATGACAACACAAACAACAACAAACAGCAATGATTGGGATACTGAAGAAATATTGTAAATATGTGTGAAAACAAAATTTCAAGTATATAATAAATGTTTCTTCACAACTCATGTTGTTGTTTTTAGGTGCCATTGAGTCAGGTCTGACTCTTAGTGACCTCTGTACAGCAGAAGGAAATGCTCTTTGACACTGCCATGCCCTGCACTTTGTCAGTGCCTCTCTGCTGTTCATAAGGTTTTCAGTGGCCGATTTTTTCATAATTGCTTCCAAAGTGGATTGCCACGTTCTTCTTCCATTTTTGCAGTGCTGGAGAGTCGAACCGAGGGCCTCAGAGTGTGAAGAGCAGCACTCTACCAACTGAGTTAAACCCCAGCCCCTCAAAACCCATAGCATTTAATAGATGTGGAATGTGTTTTGATATGATCATTTTATTGAGAATAACGAGACGAATGTCACACATTATGTAGAAAAAGCATGTTTCCTTTTTTTACTATATTTTAAGATAACATTTGGATTTTGGAATTAGTGAAAGTTTTTCAGTTCAATAAATCTGACCATTTATTCAGTTTGGGCTCAGTAATCCTAGAGGCTCATGAAATTTGATATCATAAGATTTTCTAGCTAGGCGTGGCAGTGCATACCTCTAATACCAACATCTCAGGAGGCAGAGGCAGGAGAATTGCAAGTTTGACACCATAGGAAGCCTGTGTGACTTAGTGAAACCCTTTCTCAATATAAAAAATAAAAAAGGACTGAAGGTGCATCTCAGTGGTAGAGCACTTACAAAGTATGTAAGACATCCTGGATTCAGCCCCCTAGTACTGGAAAAAAAATGATTTTCTTATCCCTCTGTATTTTTAGATTGCTAAAAACCCATTTTTAAGATTTTCCTTTATTATTTGTATGCAAAAAATTTAAACTACCTATCACATTGAAAGTTGACACATTTAACTACATAATTAATTTTTTTCCTACTAGCTTTCCATTACAAGTTAAAAGTCTTTGAACTTATGATTAGGCTCCATAACCTGAAGGTTGTGAAAGTTTTTCCAGAGATTTCTTTTTTTTTTTAATCCTTGCCTCCTCCACTGGATTCAATTCAACATGTTTAAATGGAAAGCACACTTTGAATAGCCTTGATTCCACATTTTAATATGTTATTTTATTTTATTGCTCTTCTCTAAGCAAGAGCACTTATAATCAATATATCTTTAAAAGTTTTATACTTGCTAATATTTTGTTGGTTCTTTGTTTCCTGTTAGAATGGTCTTTCAAAGATTAAACAAATTTGCAGATTTCCCAAACATATCAGCCATGGGATATTAGAAAGATCCTAAAATTACATAATATAAAATCTTTCTGCTGTACCCATTTGTTGCGTAGAATATGAGGAAGATTGTCAAGGGATTTATTTTATGG
>VMDO01038317.1:0-13583 GCA_007922755.1 Pedetes capensis
ACCTTGAACACATTTAACTGTGGATAGCTGGAAAATAACAGCAGAGGAGTTGACTGGGCACATAGTAGAAAAAAATGAGATAACTTATGTGAGTAAACCAGTAGATCTGAGTTAGACCTTCAAAGATAAACCATCTCTGGAAATACAGTTTTTAATGATACTTATAATAAACTTATAATGAATAATGATCATATATAAATAACTTAGTTATATTGATATGAAATGAGACATATCTGTGTCCTCCTCCCTGTACCCCATTCTGTCTTCAAGTATACTTCCATGTTAATAACATTACCACTTCATAAAACATAAAGCAAGTAAGAAACAGAGGGGTGAGAATAGACCTGTTTCCCATTTTTAAAAATTTCATCAAAACGATATCTATAGTGCTATGTAACATTACCATTATGCCATTTCTTCTGTGTACATTATCCTTTTGACTCTTGTTGCCTTTAAATTAAGATTATGAACATAATAACTGGATAGAAGTCTATGGACATGTTCAATAGGCATTTATATAATATGTATATAAAATTTGAAAAACTTCTTAATCTCTCACGGAGCTTTTACTTATCAAATGTATAGGAGCATTTTTACATTTTATAAGAATGTGATTATACATGTATTATATTTTACATATTCTAGAAGGACCTGACTAAACACATAAAGATAAAACCAGACTTCTTAAGTATAAAAGACTGTACCACTCAACAATCCAACTATTTTTATCCCAGCCTGTAATAGTACCTTATAGCCAATGGATGATCAATTTAATTTAAATGATAGTACATTTTGCTTCATACCTTGCCATATATGATAAGAATATAAAGGGCACATAATATGCAACAGTTTATTTCTCCTCTAAAATATGGTCTTTCAAATAGTGGTAAGTTTCAATTGTTCAATATGTCTGGATAATAATTTGTGATAGTGAAGAAAAATCAAAATGTTTGATAGAAAATAAGTCATATGGATTCATTTTTAGCAATATAAATGAACACAAATGACACTAAAGATAATTTAAACATTAGATAATGCACCAGACAATTATCGTACTTTATTAATCACTTGTTTTTACTTTTGTGATCAGAAAGCACCTATTTACAATGATTCCTGGTTGATAAATGTTGCAGAAAACCACTTTTGTTTTTATTTGAAGACTTGTAATAGTTTGGCACTCTCTTTTGAAATCATGCCTGTAATGACTCTCAGTGTGAAGCAAACTTTAGTGGAATTAATTGTAGTAGAAAGGCTTTCCTGACATTATTATTCCTCATACACGGATAATGTTCTGGATAACTTCACATTGTAGAATAACTAATGACCCCATTCTCTTTTTGGCAGGCCAGTGAAAACAAAAACCAGATGTTCAACATTAGCAGATGTCCAGGGTGACACAATGAACATATGCGGCAATGGAAATCCTAGATCCTCTCATATGTGTGAGAAACGCTGACCAGTCACCCAGGGTTTCCATTTAGTATCATTTGGCTTTTTAAGAATAGGATTTCATTCATGTATTAGATAATATTGTCCTTCCACATCCTAACATCTACACTGTGCCCAAAGTATTTTCCTCCAAATAAGAGCAGTGCTTCACAAAGATTTTAAAGCTGTAATTAGTTTTCTTATGTTCATATTGTTTCTACCTAAAAAAATAATAAAAGGACTGTAATTTATTGAAAAATTAACCATACTTACAAAATAATTCTTTTGTTATAGTCGGAGGCTAAACCCAGAGTCTCCTACATACTTCACAAGCAATCTACACTGGGCTGTACCCCCCAGTCTATTTTTTATTTTCTTTATTTTGAAACAGGGTCTCACTCAGTTATGCAGTCTGCCTCTGACCTGGAATTCTCAATCCTCCTGCCTCCACTTTCAAGTCACTGAGATTACAGGCAAATTCCACTGCACCAACTTCAAAATAAATTCTTAAATTTATCTCTTTTACTCCCAAACTTTTAATGACCACCTTCATTACTTATTTTAGATCTATTCAAATATGATCTTCTCTACATGGGTTTCCCTTTTTCCATTTAAGCAGAATACTTGACATTACGCATTTATTATTCTCCCTTCTAGAAGATCTTTGAAGATAACAGGTAATTCTTTGTTTATCATTCTATTTCTAGTGCCTAAAATATGTGAGATAGTAGGTACTCAAAAAATATTTGTTTACTAAATGAAAGAGGATATATTATATACAAAGTCATTATTTTTCTTTTCAAAATTTATTTCTGTTTTTAGGAAGGAATAAGGGTCCCTCCACACCTAATCAGTGACTCAGTACTTTGCATTTGATAGATAAACAATAAACAAATATTTATAATTGATATAAATTAAACACAAAATTACATTTTTTATGTTTTCTGTTTGACAAGCTTTGGGAATTGCATATTGTTGTTTCTTGACTCATCAATTGTGTTCACCCAAAAGGTAAAGAAACTTACTGTCACCCTGGAAATTTTCTTTGTAACTGTTTTCTATCTAACTCTTCACAGACAAAAACACTTGCTGACTTCTATCACTGTAGGTAATTTTGACTATTTATTAAATGAAACCCTACAGTATGTCCTTGTTTCAATAATCAATATTATGTATTATCAATAAGATTCATCCATGTTGTTAATGTACTAATTTGTTATCTTTTGTAAATGAACAATATTTCATTGTATTAATGAATTACACTTTGTTCATTCGTTTTCCTTTTGATGACTGGATTAGCTTTTTGTTACTGGAACAAACACCTGAGATAAACAGTTTAAAAGAAAAAATGTTTATTTTTAGCTCATAGTTTCAGAGATTTCAATCCATAATCACTTAGCTCTGTTGCTTTGGGGCCTGTGGCAAGGCAGAGTACCATGGCAGAGGGAGTTGATGGAGGAGATCTGTACAGTTTAGGGTGGCCAGGAAGGAAAAATAGAGGAAAATTCTAGGGTTTCATTTTCCCTTCAAGGATTAAAAAAAAAAACAAAAAAACAAAAAAAAACTCGAGACATACCAATGAGATAAGTCAAATAATTGTTGTTGTTGTTGCTAGGTGCCGTCGAGTCGGTATCGGACTCATAGCCACCCTCATAGAGTTTTCAATGGCTGACTGTTTCGGGATTGCCTTGGGAGTGGATAGCCAGGCCTTTCTCCCATTTTTGTAGTGCTGGGAATTGAACTCAGGGCCTCAGAGACTGCAGTGCAGCACTCTACCCACTGAGCTAAATCCCAGCCCAAGTCAAATAATAGTCAACCCAATAATAAAATAAACAAATTTACTCCTCAAAACTTGAAAAAAGTCTATTTTCCATCTACTCAATCCCTTCATAAGTTAGAAGAAGTTATTTCATATCTGATTAACACATTTATTCCTTTCTATTTAAATTGTTCTAACCATCACATCCCCCACATGTCTGTCAGTTTGGCAGCTGTGGGGGCTTGTGTGTTGCCATGAGGCTGAAAGCTACTGGGGAAGAGTTGTCTCCTTGATAACAGAAATGGACTAAAGCCCCAGGGACCTCCACTTGCTAATGTGGCATGATGCAAAATGAGGAAAACCCACTGTAAGTGCCCATTAATAATTGGAACATGGAATGTACATACGAATCTAGGAACATTAGAAATCATTACAAGAGAAATGGAGCACATAAACGTTGACATTCTAGGCATTAGTGAGCTGAAATGGACAAGCATGGGCCATTTTGAGTCAGATAATCATATGTTCTACTATGCTGAGAATGACAAACTGAAGAGAAATGGGGTTGCATTCATCATCAAAAAAGCTAAATATCTGTCCTGAAATATTACAGTATTGTCAGTGATAGAATAATATCCATATACTTACAAGGAAGGCCATTTAATATGACTATTATTCAATTTTATGTGCCTACCACTAAGGCCACTAGTGAAGAAAGGGAAGATTTGTACCAGGTTTGGAAATCTGAAATAGATCAAACATGCAATCAGGACAGACTGATAATTACTTGAGATGGGAGTGCAAAGGTTGGAAACAAAGAGGAAGGCTTAGTAGTTGGAAAATATGGTATTGGTGACAGAAATGATGCCAGAGATCGAATGATGAAATTTTGTCAGACCAATGACCTTTTCAGTGCAAATACATTTTTTCACCAATGTAAAGGACAACTATACACATAGACTTCACCAGATGGAACATAAAGGAACCACATTGACTAAACATATGGAAGAGGATGATGGAAAAGCTCTATATGAAATGTCAGAACAAGACAAGTTGCTGATTGTGGATCAGATCATCAACTTCTCATATGCAAGTTCAAACTGAAACTGAAGAAAATTAGAACAAGTGTACAAGAGCCAAGGTATGACCTTGAGTATATCCCACTTGAGTTCAGAGACCACCTCAAGAACAGATTGAATGCATTAGACACAAATCATAGAAGAATGGATGAGTTGTGGCATGATATCAAAGATATCATTCAAGAAGAAAGTAAGAGATTATTTTAAAAAACAAGAAAAAAAAAACGATTACATGTCAAAAGAGATACTGGAACTTGTCCTTGAACATAGAGCAACTAAAGTGAAAGGAAGACATGATGAAGTTAAGGAATTAAACAAATTTCAAAAGGCAGTGTGAGAAGACAAAAACAAATATTATAATGACATGTGCAAAGAGCTGGAGGCAGAAAACCAAAAGGGAAGAACATTCTCTGTGTTTCCCAAGCTTAAGGAAGTGAAGAAAAAATTCAAGTCTGGGGTGGAAATAGTGATTCTACAGGGAAAATATTAAATGATGCAGGAAACATTAAAAGAAGATGGTAGGAATACACAGAGTCATTATACCAAAAAGAATTGGTAGATGACCAACCATTTCAGGAGGTTTCATATGAAGAGGAAACAATGGTACTGAAGGATGAAGTAGAGGCCACCTTGAAAGAACAGGTGAAACACAAGGCTCCAGGAATTGATGGAATACCAACAGAGATGTTTCAACAAACAGATGCAGCACTGGAGGTATTAACATGTTTATGCCACCAGATTTGGAAAACAGCTACCTGGCCAACTGACAGGAAGAGAGCCATATTTGTGTCTTTTCCCAAAAAAGAGGATCCAACAGAATGTGGAAACTATTGGACAATATCATTAATTTCACACACAAGCAAAATTTTACTAAAGATCATTCAAAAGTGACTATAGCAATATATAGACAGGGAACCATCAGAAAATCAAGCAGGATTCAGAAGAGTCAGGGAACCAGGGACATCATTGCTGACGTCAGGTAGACATTAGCCCAAAGCAGAGAATATCAGAAAGATGTCTATCTATGTTTTATTGACAATGCAAAGGCATTTGACTGCATGGATCATAACAAATTATGGATAACACTTTGGAAAATGGGAATACCCGAGCACCTGACTATACTCATGAGGAATCTGTCCATGAACCAGGAGGCAGTTGTTCAGATAGAACAAGAAAACACCACCTGGTTTAAAGTCGAGAAAGGTGCACATCAGGGATTTATACTTTTACCATGTCTCTTCAATTTATATTCTGAACAAATAATCCAAGAAGCTGGATTTATGAGGAAGAATGTAGCATCAGGATTGGGGGAAGAGTCATTAATAACCTGCATTATGCAGGTGACACAACTCTGCTTGCTGAAAGTGAAGAGGATTTAAAACATTTACTGAAGAAGATCAAAGATCATAGACTTCATTATGGGTTGTGGCTAAACATCAACAAAACACAAATCTTTATGACTGGATCAGTATTCAACTTCACAATAAATGGAAAACAGATTTAGGTTGTCCAAGATTTTACTTTGCTTGGCTCTATAATCAGCACCTGTGGAAGCAGCAGTCAAGAAATCAAAAGATGCATTGCTCTGGGAAAAGCTGTGGCAAAAGATCTCCTTAGAGTACGAAAAATAAAGATGTCATATTGAAGACAAAGGTGCATCTAACTCATGCCATGGTATTTCCAGTCACATAATATAGTTGTGAAAGCTGGACATTGAACAAGGGAGATAGGAAAAGAATTAATGTTTTTGAATTATGACCCTGGAGATGTCTATTGAACATACCACAGACTGCCAAAAGAACCAACAGATCTGTCCTTGAAGAAGCGCAACCAGAATGCTCTTTGGAAGCAAGAATGGCTAGACTGCCCCTTACATATTTTGGACATATAGTCAGGAGAGACCAATCCCTGGAGAAATACATCATTTTTGGGAGAGTGGCAGGTCAATGAAAAAATGGAACACCCTCCACCAGATGGATTGACACAGTGTCTGCAAGAATGGGCTTAAACATAAATAAGATCATGTACTTGGCACAGAATTGGGAAGTGTTTTGATCTGCTGTACATAGGGTCACTATGAGTCAGACTTGCCTCAATGGTCCCTGACAGAAGCAACAACAACCATCCCATATGCTCTCAACATCTTGAGGAAAAGAAAAAAATAATTATACATGCTGTTCTTGTTGTTTTTCAGTGCCATCAAATTGGTGTCCAATTCATAGTGATCCTATGTACAAAAGTCAAAATATATTCTTAGTGATTCTCTGCTATTCATAGGGTTCTAGAAGGCGAATTAATTTTTGGGAGTGGGTTGCCAGGTCCTTCTCCCATGCCTATAGTACTGGTGTTCCCAGGTTGCCTCCCATCCAAGTAGTAACCAGGTCCAACCCTGCTTAGCTTCTGAGATCTGATGGGATCGGATGCCACAGTGCTATGTATGCAGACAATAGTACATATACCTTTTAAAATTTACAACAAGTATTTAGTGAAATATCACAATAGAAGGATAGATTCTTATAATCTAAATATAGCATTTACATCCAGTATGGTGGCACAAGCCCGTAATCCCAGGAACTTTGGAGGTGGAGGCAAGAAAATTGTGAGTTCAAAGACAGAGACAGTCTACACAACTTAGTAGAACCTGTCTCAAAATAAAATATTAAAAAATGGGGCTGGGATATAGTGCAGTGCTTGCTAGCATGTATGAGGCGCTGGGTTCAATTTCAAACAGTACAAAATAAGAAATTAAATAAATAAATAAGTATAGCATTCATTTTTCCAAGAAAAGAAAGAAGTAGCGTTGTTCAATAGATTCAGAAGTCATAAACAATAAAAAAGTGTTTACTGTTTTTATAATTTTGGAAAGATACTCATCTAGAGTATTATTAATGAAAGAGAGAAACAGACAGACAGAGAAAAAAATTACATGGCAAATTACAATAGAATCTTTTGTTCAGCAAAAGCAAAACACCAATTAACTTTTTAAAGAATTAGCTGGGCTCGGTGGCACATGCCTATAATCCCAGCGACTCAGGAGGCAGAGGCAGGAGGATTGCAATTTTGAGACCAGAGGCAGTCTACATTAGTGAGACCCTGTCTGAAAAGAGTAAAAACTGGGCTGAGTGTGCAGCTCAGTGGTCCAGCACTTGCAAAGCATGCAAGCACAAGGCCTTAGGTTCAATCCCCAATACCATAAAGAAGATTAACCTGGAACACAGACACATGATTTTTGACCTTGGTATTTGTACAAAAACAACATAATAGAAAGTTTTACAGACTCTTTGAAAAGGAATTTTACAATTTACCCTAGCTCCATTGTATTGGAATTACTTGTGTGATATTTCTCGCCCATGGCATTCTGATGTCAGCTTGGACACTTCTAGTGGATGGCATGTCAACAATTACATATGAGCCATATGAGCATGGACCATTGCTGGATTTGTAGGTCCTTTAGAAAGCTGTTGTGTATTGACTTTAAGGTTAAATTTCTCATGACTTTCAACCATTGATTCTTAATCTGTGGTCCATAATTATGAATACATTATACTTTCTGCATAAAATATATTTAAATAATAATGATGGATATAATATATTCCATCTTCTTTTCTCTATTCTGAGCATGTTTTCTTATTTCAGTCAATACTTTAACATTCCAATTAAGTTGTCAGTTGCCGTTTCAGAATGCCTATGCTATTTCTAACAGAAAAACATGGATGGGATCAGAAGCTACATACCTGGTATCCATTATATCAGTTTTGACATAAAAGTATGTAGTAAAAGCCAGGTATAGTGGTGTACTTCTGTATCTCAGATACTTGGGAGGTAGAGACAAGAGGTTCATGAGTTCAAGACTAGAGGCAACTGGCACAAGTTGGCAAAACCCTGTCTCAATATAAAAAACATAAAATGAGGTCTTGGATTGCAGCTCACTGTTGGAGCAATCCCTTAGCATGCTCAACACCCTGGGGTCAATATGGTATAACACATGAAGAAAGGAAGGAAGGGAAGAAGATGCAGTATAAATAATATAGCACAATATTGAAATTCTTGAAGTGCAGACTTCTCCAACAATTCTGCATAAATATTGATTATATATATTTAGTCTTTTGAAATAATGTCATTACATGGGAGAGATGGGTAAAGATGGTAGATTGATAATACCTTCTGAGAGACCTGGTGAAACAGCAGAATTAAAATAGCAATATATAAATTTTATACTGAACAGGGGCTGGGATTTAGCTCAGTTGGTACAGCACTGTTCTGCAGTCTCTGAGGTCCCGGGTTCAATTCCCAGCACTGCAAAAATGGGGAAATGACATGGCAATCCACTCTCCAAGCAATCCCAAAAAACAATCATCCATTGAAAACCCTATGAGTGTCACTATGAGTCACACATGATTCAATGGCACCTAACAACCACAACAGTACTGAATAGAGAAAAACAGAAAAATAGAAAGAAAAGGAAAAAAGCAATGTTAGTTGGATAGATAGTCTTAGCTGCAGATAAAAAGAAAAAGAAAAACACCCAAAATGGGAAGATGTAGCAAGAAGATTGTCAGAAATGTGATAGTGAGTGCCACAATTCAAAAAGCAAACTGCCACTATAAGAGGTATCTTCCAAAAGAAGAAGATATCTCCTCAAAGATTAACCATAATTACAAAGGAGAGAACAGACAAAACCATTATTTTAGCAGCAGAATGATTTCTACACTCTGTAAGAGAAAAATGTCACACCACTTACAAAGACAAACCCATCAGAATAACATCAAATTTCTCAATGTCAACCCTAAAAGCAAACAAAGTAGGTTCAGACATGTTTCAAGTGCTAAAAACAAACAACTAACCATGAAGAGGATGCTGGTCTGTATTCTCTGAGGACCTGGGTTTAATCTTCAGCACCACAACAATAGGAGAAGGACATGGTAATCCACTCCCGAAGCAATCCCAAAACAATCAGCCATTGAAATCCTTGTAAAGGTTACTATATGTTGGACCCAATTTGATGGCACCTAACAACAACAACAACACAATAAATACAAGCCTAAGCAATTCTTGACCATAAAGCCAGCATTACAAAGGATACTTAAAGAATACTACATGCAGAAGAAGAAAGAAAAACTCAAATGCAAGACCACAGGAATGAATAAAATACATGAAAGAAATGCATGAATGAAACAAGCTAAATAAGAAGTAATGATATCTAACTTAATAAAGCAGCAGAACCCCAGCATGAATGGAGGAAAAAAGGAAGAACAATCAACATCCATAGTCAACAGAGAAACAAACAACAAAATCATGCAAAACAACAAACTTTTCTCAATAACTACCCTAAATGTAAATGGCCTTGACTCATGCATCAATAGCAAAACTGGATTTAAAAACAGAAGCCTTCAATATATGGGATTCAAGAGACTCATCTCATCCACAAGGACAGAAATAGAATGATAATAAAAGTATATAAAACAATATATCAAGCACATGGAAACCAAAAAGAAAAAAAAGAGTAGCTATACTAATTTCTCACAAACTTTATTTCAACCCCAAACTAATTGGAAGAGACAAAGAAGGTCAATACATATTTAAAAAGAGAACAATTAATCAAGAAGACATAATATTAGTCCTCATCTATGCACCAAACATAAGACCTAACTTCATAAAACAAACATTACTGGCAATAAAGGAGAACATAGGTTTAGTCACAAAAATTATGGGAGATCTCAATACCCCACTCTCTTCAACAGACAAGTCATCAAAGAAAAAATGAACAGAGAGACAATGGACTTAAACAACCCCCTACACCAACTGAACCTAACAGATATCTACAGAATATTCTATTTAAACAGAGGCAGAATACACATTCTTCTCAGAACCACATGGAACTTTTTCTAAAATAGACATTTTAGTCCACAAAACTTCCCTCCAAAATACAAAAAAAAAAGAAAAAGAAAAAGTAAAAGAAATCTTCCTCTGTACCTTATCAGCTATGGAATAAAACTAGAAGTCAAAAGCAAGGAAAACTATGAAAATGTTACAAATACATGGGGATTAAGTAACACAATTCTCAATGATCAATAATAAGTCATTGAAAAAATCAGAAAAGAAATGAAAAAGGTCTTTCATTCAAATGATAATGAAAACACAACCAAAATCTATGGGACATAGCAAATGCCGTTCTACAAAGGAAATTCATTGCTATGAGTCCCTACATTAAAAAGATAGGGAAGACCCAATTAAATGACTTAGTGATACATCTCAAGGTATTAGAAAGAGAGCAACAAGTCAACCCCAAAACTAGCACACACAAAGAGATAATTAAGATCAAGGCAGAGATTAATGAAATACACATTAAAAGGACAATACAAAAATTGATGAAACTAAGAGTTCTTTCATTGAAAAGATAAGCAAAATTGATACATCCTTAACCAAGCTCACCAAAGAGAGGATGAGAAAGGGAGGAAGAGGGAGAGGGTGAGAGCGAGAGTGAGCAAGCAAAAGGGCCCAAATTAATAAAATTGCAAATGAAAAAGGGGACATAACAACTGATACAAATAAAATACAAAAGATCATCAGAGAATACTTTGAGAAACTGTACTTCTAAAAAAATGAAAATAAACAAGAAATGGATAAATTTCTTAACACTTTTGACTTATCGAAATTAAATCCTGAAGATATGAACAAATTAAATAGATCTATAACAAATAATGAAATTGAGACAGTAGTAAAGAACCTCTCAACAAAGAAAAGCCTATGTTCTGACATGTTCACAGCTGAATTCTATCAAACCTTTAAAGAATTAATAGCTATCCTCCTCAAATTATTCCATAAAATAGAAAAGGAAGATATACTTCCAAATTCATTTTACAAAACCAGTATCAACTTGATACCAAAACCACATAGGGACACTAACAAGAAGGACACTATAGATGAATTTCCTTAATGAACATTTATGCAAAAATCCTCAATAAAATTCTTGTAAGTCAAATACAGTAACACACAAAAATATCATACACCATGATCAGGTGGGCTTTAAACCACAGATGCAAGGCTGGTTCAACAAATGTGAATTAATGTAATTCACAATATCAAGAGATTTACAGACAGAAATCACATGATCATTTTAATCAATTTTGAAAAAGTTTGGACAAAGTTCAACATCTCTTCAAGATAAGAATGCTGAAAAATCTTGATATAGAAACAACATGTCTCAAAATCATAAAAGCCATAAATGACAAATCCATAGTCAACATCATATTAAATAGTAAAAATTGAAAGCATTCCAAGAGCAAAAACAAGAAAAGGATATCCACTCTCTCCTCTCTCATTCAAAAGTCCTAGCCAGAAAAAAAAAATCAGGCAAAAGGAATAAATACAAGAGACACAAATAGAGAAAGAGGAGGTCAAATTATCTCTATTTTCAGATAACAGAGTCTTACAAATAAAGGGCCCTAAAAATTCCACTTGAAAATTCTTAAAGCTAATTGATTCCTTCAGCCAAGTATTAGGATACAAAATTAACACTCAAAAATCAATAGAATTTCTTTATACCAGTAATGAATAGGAAGAGAAAGAAATCAAAACAATAATCCCATTCACAATATCCCACCAAAAAATGAATTATTTAAGAATCAATCTAACCAAAGACCCTAAGAGGCCTCTACAGTGCAATTTCAAAACACGAAAGAAAGAGATCATAGAAAATATTGAAAGATAGAAAGTATTCCCTTGCTCATGGATTAGAGTTATTATTATAAAGAAGGCAATACTATCGAAAGCAATGTACAGATTCAATGCAATCATTATTAACATTCCAATGATATGTTTCACAGAAATAGGAAAAACAATCCTAAAATTTCTATACCTGCAGCCATAGCCCTGTGGCATCTGATCCCATCAGATCTCAGAAGCTAAGCAGAGTCAAGCCTGATTAGTGCTTGGATGGGAGATCATCTGGGAACACCAGGTGCTGTAGGCTTGGGAGATGGATCCAGCAACCTACTCCCAAAAATCAGTCCACCATTGAGAACACTATGAAGAGCAGAGAAGCACTGACAATTGTGTTTTGCCTGTTGTGAGTAGGGTTGCTATGAGTCGGATACCGACTCAAAGGCACCTAACAACAACAACAAAATTTCTGTGGAAGCACAAAAGACAACATATATCCAAACTAATCATAAGAAGCAAAAACAGTGCAGACAGATCATAATATCTGACTTCAAAACATACTACAAGGCAAATGGCAAAAATAGCTTGGTACTGGCACAAAAAATACACGTGAAGATCAATAAAACAGAATAGAAGACCCAGATATAAATCAACACAACCACATCCACTTGATCCTTGACAAAGGAGAAAAGGCATACATTGGGGGAAAAAATAGGCTTTTCAACACATGGTGTTAGGAAAATTTGTATATCCATACACAGTAGAATGAAAGTAGACAGATATCTCTCAATCTGTACAAGACTCAACTCAAAATGGATCAGAAACATAGACATAAGATGGGAAACCTTAAAACTACTAGAGAAAAAGGTAGGGGACACACTCAAACACATCAGCATAGGCAAATACTTCCTTAACAAGACAGCAATTGCCCAGGAAACTGCACCAAGAGTCAACAAATGAGATTACATAAAACTAAAAGGCTTCTGTACAGCAAAAGAAACAATACAGTAAAGGAAGAGCCCCCAGAATAGGAGAAAATCTTTGCATCCTACACATCTGACAGAGGATTCATTTCTAGAATATACAAAGAATTCAAGAAGTTAAACATCAGAGTAACAAATAATCCAATAAATAGGTGGATATGGAACTGAACAGACAATTCTCAAAAGAAGAAATGCAAATGGCCAATAAACACATGAAAAAATTTTCAGTAGTCCTAGACATCAGGGAAATGCAAATTAAAACTACACTGAGATTCCATCTCCCACCAGAAATAATGGCCAATATTAACAAAACAAATAATAACAAATGCTACCTACGTTGCAGAGAAAAGGGAACCCTTTTACACTGCTGGTGGGACTGTAAGTTAGTTTCACCACTATGGAAATCCATACAGATATAATTTAGAAAACTAAAAACAGAACTGCTATATGATCCAGCTATACTGATTGTAGGAGTATACTCAGAGGAAGATAAGTCATCATACCACAGGACATCATCATTTCCATATTTAAAGCAGCACTTTTCACAGTTGTAAAGAAATCAACCCAGATGGCCATCAACAGAGGATTCGATTTAAGAACTGTGATATATATATATATGTGTGTGTATATATATATATATATATATATATACATATATATATGTATATATAT
>VMDO01038318.1:0-13590 GCA_007922755.1 Pedetes capensis
GGTTCAATTCCAGGAACGTGGAGGAAGAACTTTATAGCTGGAGAAATTTCAGGAAGATTCTATTTACCGTCTCCCATGTCTCCCCATCCAGTTCCTCCTATCATAATTGCAACTTGGGATGTTGGAAAGTATCTAATATTTGGAATCAGAAAGGTGTGAGGTCAGATACTAGCTCTGATGGTCACTGGGGATCTAGGGTGGCACTTAGGCTCCTTAAACCTCTGTGTGTTCATCAGTAAAGTGGGGCTAATATTGACCCAGAGTGGTTCTTAGGACTAAACTAGGATTTAATAAGAAGATACTTATAAGGTATCTAGCAGATAAAAGGTGTTTGAGGAATATTTTTTTCCCCAACTATTTTTCATCTTGCCTGGGCTTATGTCATAGGGCACCAGGAACAGGGCATGGGCCACTGTGCTGTAGTGAACCAGGACTTAATAGCTCAGGGAGACAGAGAGAACAGGGGCAGAAGAGGAGAAGCGGGGCCAGAGATTACAGAGAGGCTTAGAGTGAGAGGTTAGCCAACGGGCGCTGAGAGATGCAGTAAAGTCTTCTCTTGAGAACTGAGCTTTGGTTTTAGCTGGCTGTGGTCCCTGATGCCCTTGTTAGAGGGAGTTCCCATGGAGAAGTGGGTGTGGCCACCCAGTGGAGGAGCAAGGAGAAGAAAATAGCAGGTGAGGAGCTTGAGACAGTGAGCATAGGCCTCTCTGTGTTCTCATGAAGAGAAGCAGAGAAACGGGGTAAGAGCTGGAGGGAGAGGTGGGGTCAAGGGAGGATGTGGATCTTTTGTTTTGTTGTAGAGATGAATGATCCAATGGAACAGGAGAAGGGGGGGGAAGAGGGCGCTCAGTTATTAGAAGGAAGAGGATACTTGCTGGAGCAGAGTGCCTGGGGAGGCACGAGAGGGTAGGATGCAAGAGCCAAGTAGAATAGTTGCCTTAAACAAAGTCAGGACACTTCCCCACTAACTCTCACAAAGGTGTTCCTAGAGCTTAATTTGCAGGAAAGGGTTACAGAAAAATACAAAATAGTGCAAGTATATAAGTAAGAAAATTTCTAGAAGTGATAATTATTATGAATAAACCAGTGATATGACAGAGACCCACTCCTCCACCCCCCAAAAATCAGCCATTGAAAACCCTATGAATAGCAGAAAACACAATAGTGTTTCACCTGTTGTACATAGGGTCACTATGGGTCGGATACTGACGGCACCTCACAACAACCACATGACTGAGAGTCAGAAAGTCACCTTAGGCATCAGAAGCCCATTTTTCTCATTGCTCAGGCGAATCCCTGAGCTTTCCTTATTTCTCTCTTTTTATATACTCTCAAATGCAATACATGAGTCTATACCGTGGACTGTGTTTCCATGTTTTTTCATCTCTACTGCAATTACCCAGCATGTCATTATCGTTCCTTGCTGGTCTCTTGCAATAGCTTCCTAACTGGCCTCTCTAGCTCTATTTCTACCATCACCTTCACCCAACCTACCTTCTGCAGAGCAGCCAGAATGGTTTTCCCAAAGCAGAAATTGGATCATGACAATTGGCATCTGGTTTAAGAGAATGGTTTCCATTTAGGAAACACATGCATACACCCACACCATGAATTCTGTTTCATGACTTACCACATGCTATAAAATCTGGTGCCTACTTACCTGTATAGTCTTACCTGTTTCTATTTTCTCATTATTTATTCACACTAGATTTCTTTCTGACTCTCAAGCATACTGTGTTCTTTGCTGCCTTAGTTTATTATTTACTTCGGTAGTGGCTCCTCTGGAATACTCTTCTTTCGTATCTTCTCATGGATCTTTTTCTCATTGCTCAGCTCTTAACTCAAATGTCACTTCCTTAGAGAGCCCTTTTCCATCAGCCATGGCCAGGGCACATTCTCCAGTCTACTCTTTTTCTTATTTCCCTCTTTTGTTTTCCTGATCACACTTACACCTGAAAGTACTTCATCTATTTATTTTCACTTGTATGGCTTCCCTCCAGTAGGATGTATACTTCTGAGAGGCTGTACACCCATGATCTAAATAGTACCTTGCACATAGTAGGAGTTCAGTAAATGTTTGTGGGATGCATGAGCAAAAGATTGTTTGAGAAACTCGTGTGTCCTTAGATGTAACATACAATTCTCGTTCACCTTTCCCTCCTCCCCTCCACTCCTCGTGCCTTTCCTTCCTGCCCTTTACTCACTGAATACAAATTTCATAAGGATTTGGACCACAACCCTGAAAGGCTTGGGAGGAAATACTGCATAAACCAGTGATTTTAGGAGTCTCCAAGTTCTAATTAGCATGGTGCATGGCAATGATACCAAATGAAATGTGATAGTCTCATCAGGTCGAAACCCAGTTTTGCAGGGCAGCCCAAAATAGAGGCTGTGCTCTTTTTGTCTTTAGCAGGGCAGCCAGTGGAGTCTCTAAAGGTGTATCAAGGTTTAATAGACAAATAATATACTTGGTAGACTTGTGCTCTGAGAGAAAGGCTCGCAAGCTCTCTGGGGTGTGGCTTCTGGATATTGAAGTTTCCTTCAGATGCACTTGGGACCTGGATGGATGGTTTCAATTAGATTTCAATTAGCATCAATCAAGGTGAACTCCAGGGGCAGCCAATTCATCCCAAGTGCTGCGCTGCCCCAACTCCTTCCCAACCCTCCCTTCTCTCTGGGCAGTTCTGAAACAAAGCTTTGCATCAGAACAGGCATGAAAACAAGGATGGGAAAGAGATATTTTGGATTCAATTCAGTGTGCATCAAGGAGCACTTCATCCTCACTTTCCTGGCTATTTTGTGGGCCAGCTGAACCTGGACACTCTATTTGATCCTTACTGGCCCTTTTGTGGGTTTGCCTTGTCCCATGTTAACTCAGCAGCACATAAATGTGCATTTCTAGCCCCTTGTCACCACACACTGCCTGAATTCTGCACCATATGTGCAACAATGTGATGACACATCATACAACAACTTGCAGCCTGTCCTCCAGGCTACTGATGTGAGTATTCTAGATTTGACTCCCAAATTGCCTCTCACTGCTTTTGTGATTTAGCACTTCTAGTTTTTTCTTTACATAATCATGCATATATTATGATCACAGTGTGTATAACTGTATGAGTGTAGTGTGGTTCTGAGGGAGAAGCCTAATCTATTTGTTCAAGTGGGAATTTTGGATCAGTGGAGCATGTTTTTAGGAATGCTATTTACCTGGTGATTGCATAGACCTCTTGGGATGTTAGGGAAGAGCACTTTGAAACTAATGGTTGGAACATGGGAAGCCAAAATGAAGTCTATCAAGAGCAGGGAGGTACAAATTGTACCCTCCACCCTTCCGGGAGGCTATTGGCATAGAGTAGAGTTTCCCCTTGAAGCTGAGTCTCCTTCCGTTCTGAGATAACAGTCATTTATGAACACACAGAGAGGTGGGTATCACAGATGGTGACTCTCAAAAGTCTTCCAAACCAGCTTCAGAGGGGAACTTGACTTGGGCCCTTTGGTGATGTATAGACACAATGGGACTCTTCCTAGGAATGCAGTTTTAATCTTAGGGAGAGAACCTTCTGCTTCCCCCATCTCTTTGGGAACAGAGGAGTTTGGGGACAACATCCTGGGCAGTGAAGGGGCTTCTTGGTGTCATCAGTGGTTGTTGTTGTTAGGTGTCATGGAGTTGGTATCCGACTCGTAGTGACCCTGTGTACAACAGGCAAACCACTATTATCAGTGCTTCTCTGCTGTTCATAGGGTTTTCAATGGTAGATTGATTTTTGGGAGTGGGTTGCCATCTCCCAAGCCTACAGCACCTGGTGTTCCCAGGCAGTCTCCCATCCAAGTACTAACCAGGCCTGACCCTGCTTAGCTTCCAAGATCTGACAGGATCAGATGCCACAGGGCTATGGCTGCAGGCTTCATCAGTGGTAGTTGATTTAAATATCTTTCAGTAGGGCAAAATGGTTAGCCCTGGCAAAGGATTTCAGGGGCCATGGGGGATGCTAGTCTGGATGAAAGGATCCCAAAGACTGTGTAAGGTGAGGGCTTGAGGCCATACTGGATTGATTTTTTCTTTGACCCCTTCTTCATGAACTATGGCTTCTATAGATTACTTTTTTATTTGTTTGTGTATTTTTAAATATCCCAGCCTGTCCCTTCCTCACTGCCCTCCAATTCCCCTGCAGTCATGGCCACAACCATGATGCTGAAACAAAAGGGGCAATATCAGCAATAACCCCTGTTGCCTGAGCTAGAGGAGACTCTAAGAGTTTCCTTCAGCAGGTCTGCTATCGTAGTAAGTGATGTATGTTTCTGCCTTCTCTTTAGACTGAGAACCATGGATCTACTACAATGCCCGCATAGTTGCTTATACTTAGAAAGATACTGAGCAACAAATACATGTTAAAAGCAGCTGATTTAGGCCCAAGCTTTTCCCTGTTAAACATTACTTGAGAAAACACTCAGGATGAAAATCCAGGGTACCCCAAAATGCCCAGCTATCTGTCTTGAAAAGATGGTCTCCAGAAAGAGGTAAAAAGCAAGGTTTGGCAATTAAAGAGAAAATGTCAAGCCAGGCAGGGCAGGCCCAAGGCATTCTGTGCTCTTTGCAGGTTTAATTGTCCAGACTGAAGCCTGGACCAACAGCCTGGCCCAGCCATCAGGTGGTAAGGAATAGTGCTCTTGACCTTTCAGTTCTGCACCAAACCCTTTGTTCATGTAGCTGGCAGATGTAATTTGCTCTGTGAATTGAAGCAACAGACAGTGCTTGGGGGACTGGGATTTCTCTCTGGATGTGTGTGCAGCTTTCCTCTGGGAACTTTTTCTAGGCCATGACTTTCCTCCCAAAGCTACCCTGCCCTCTAGCTCCAGAGCAGAGTGCTGACCTCACTGGGGAGGTCTGCACCTCCGCCCAGTGCTGAGTGGGATGTTTATGGAGTGCTAGGAGTTTCATTTACTTCCTATCACCTCTCATTGCATAATAGCCCAGTGTGTAGCAACAGCACCAGTTTGAGAGTCAGAGGAACTTGGGTTTGAATGTTGCCTCATGATAGCTGGGTGACATGGGTGCTTAGGCACTCTGATCTGCTTTATTTCCCTGATCATTTCTACTGTCATATTCTGGGGCTGGAGTCTTGGTTCTGGATTTTTGTTCTTTAACAGGGACCCTGACCTCCTTCCGGATCTTGACAACCCTGCCTCTGGAAGTTGGGCTCTCTGCTCCACAACACCTAATCATTAGATGGGTTCTTTCTCTAAGAGATTCAGATTTTGGATATTTATATTGCTGCTGCCTTGTTATACCTGCTGCCAAGTCCCATATTCTGAGTTGGGAATCTCTTGCAATGAAGCTCCAGCCAAATCAAGCTTGAGACTGTCATGTCCTACTGGATTATGAATTTTGGACTGAAGCATACCCTTTTAGGCACTAGCTCCAAGGCTGAGTCATTTCATGTTAGTTCCATCCCTTTTTGTCCTGGCTCTTTAATTTGCCTATACACCTGTGGGGCCAAGGGCTCAGTATGTCTCATTCATGCCTCATGATGAAACTCATCAACAAGTCCTACCACTAGCATTTATTTATGACTTATATCCACTCCCTTTCACATACAGTTTTGAAAGAGTTTCAGACAGGTTTCAATAAACAATACTTAAAGTTGGTCTACACATGTAAGAAAAAATATTGAATCTTAAATCAAGGTTGTGGGGAGAGGTGGAAGGATGCTAGAAGTCTACTGTTGTTGTTAGGTGCTCTGAGTTAGGTCTGACTCATAGAGACCCTACGTACAACAGAATGAAACACTTCCTGACATTATGCCATGCCTGGCACTATGTCAGTGCTTCTCTGCTATTCATAGAGTTTTCCATGGATGATTGTTTTCAGAATCACTTTGAGAGTGGGATGCCAGGTCCTTCTCCCATTGGATATTCTTGTCCTTGAGTACCACAATTTCAGTTGAGTTTTCTAATAGCCAAAGCAAAAACAAAAACATGAGTTGTGTAGCTCTCTTTTCTGGCTAATGTTGGCACACATCTTGCTAAATATTACTTAATTCTATATTTTTAGGTTAAGATAGTGTAGTTTCAGTTAAGATTTCTTGAATATTCTTAGGGAATAAATTAGGTGGTAAGTGTTTTAAGCGTCCTGGTCTATCAATTCAACTCAACCAACACTGATTTAATTTTTAACTAAACCATCTTACTCAGTACTTAGTCTGTCAGTGTGTAATACCACGGCGCATGTTATGGGTGATAGGAGGGTACAGTACCTTTCTTGGAGTAGCTCACAGTGTAGAAGGGAAGCTGAAAATGAACTCATAGTTTAAGAAACCAAGGATAAAGTAGTAAGAGTTCTAAAAGTGGCACAGACATGGTGTTGAGAGAGTCCAGAAGAAGGATAGAGGAAACAAAGTTTCATGAAAGGATGTGATTGAGACATTCAGGGTCTTTACAAGTAGAGGTGGTAGGAGGGATAAGTAGAAGGAAAGGTTATTTGAATTTGAGGGAACAGTGTGGTTCAAGGCATGGATATTAAAACCATAAATTGTGTTTGAGAAGTCAGTGCCAGGGAGGCTGTGGCTGGTTGCCTTGATTCTAGAATATCCACTTGAAGTATAGAAGGGGAAGTCAAGGACTTTGAAGGCAGCATGAAAGGATGGGCCATGCCGGGATGGAATTTTGTGCTTAGAAGTTGGAGAGACCCAACTAGTGTAAGGTTGGTAGCCTAAGAGCCCTGTTTCCTGGATATGAGATTTTATTCTGTAGCCATGAGGAGCCAGTGTTGGATTTTGAACCGGAGAAGGTTTTGTTCAGAATTGGACTTTCAACCAATTATTTTGCCAATTGAATGCTGCAAAAATTGGGGTTAGGGAGCCTGGAGACCAGGGCCATTGTCTCTGCACTAATTCATGTCCTAAGAGGGCTGATCTGTGTACCCTCATTCCCTGCCTTTGCATGAGGTAGTGCAATGAAGAGGCTGAGTGGTTGTTGGAGCCAGGTAGATGCCGGTTAGATCTTGTCCTACTACTCAAAAGCTATTTGATTTTGAGCACAATATTTCCTTTTGTTTTAGTCTCACTCCTCACATGAGGGTAAGAATGTTCACCTCACAAGGCCATTGTCAAGATTGAGTGAGGGAATGAATGTGAACTGCTTCCTGTGGTGCCTGGCCTGGAAGGTCCTAAATAAATAACTTCTTATTTTATTCCCAAAGCTTATCTCTGTTGCCCAGATGTTTTCTTGAATCCTGGACTGTAGACTACTCTGGTATTTTTTCAGGTGCCTATAACTTACCTACCTCCTTGATCTTGGACCTTGTCTTTTCTGCCTTCTCCTTTCTGCTCTACTTGGATCTGTTCTATTGCTGAGTCTGCCTACTGATACTTGCACTTATCTTTGCTGTATATTTCTGCTGCCTTATATGGTGGCCATTATTTACATGTGGCTACTGAACACTTGAAATGTGAGATGTAAATGTAAAACATGCTGGATTTTAGAGACTCAGTATGAAAAAATGAATGTAAAGTGTCTCACTATATATTGTATTTATATATTGGAATGATAATATCTTGGTTACATTGAGTTAAGTAAAACATATTACTAAATTAATTTTACCAATTTCTTTTTGTTCAAGTGAAACAATGAAATTGATTGAGGACTTGCTATGTATTAGGCACCATTCTAGGCACTGTCCATCATTTGAGTTATTTGTCATAACAATCCTATATAACTATGAGTTACTTAGTTAATAGTAACTGGGAGTTACTATTATTAACCTCATTTTATAGGAAATTGAGATAATTCTTTAATCACCTGTTTCTTTTTAATTTTTAAAATATAGCTATTAGAAAATTTAAAATTCATATGTGGCTTGCATTTGTAGTTCACATTATACTTCTTTTCTTTTCATTTTATTTCTTTTCATGGTACTGGGAAGTTGAACCCAGGGCCTCATGTACGCTGGGCAAATGCTCCACCACTGAGCTGCACCCTCAGCCTGTTTTATATTTTGAGATAGGTTCTTGTTAAGTTGTACAGGCTGCCTCTGACTTTGAATTCAGTGAGCCTCCTGCCTCTGCCTCCTGAGTAAATGGGATTACAGGCATGTGCCACTGCACTAGGCTTCACATTATATTTTTATTGGATGGTGCTGTTCTAGACCAGAGACTGGTAAATATGCTCATGAACCTTATTTGGTCCTCTGCCTATTTTTGTATGGCCCATGAGATAAGAATGAGTTTTATATTTTAAATGGTTAAAAAATTAAAAAAAGAAAACTATTTTATGAAAATTACATGTAATTCAAATTTCAATGCTTCTAAATAAAGCTTTATTGGCACCCAGCTGTGCACATTCATTTTTGTATTATGTATGACTTCTTTTATGCTACAGTGGCAGAGCTGAGTAGTCCCATCAAAGACCTTATGTCCTTCAAAGCCTAAAATACAGAAAGTTTACTGACCTCTTTCTCTATACCATTCTCCCAATGTTGAATTCTTTCCTTTTTCCTGGCTACAGAGTTCTGGATCACTTTTCACTTTCCTGAGCATTTCACTTCTCAATAACTTGTCCTTGCCGGGCGCAGTGGCGCACACCTGTAATCCCCACACCTCGGGAGGCGGAGGCAGGAGGATTGCAAGTTTGAGACCAGAGGTAGTCTGCTAACAGCGAGACCCTGCCTCAAAAAGTAAAAAAATGGGCTGGAGTGCAGCTTAATTGTCCAGCACTTGCAGAGCATACAAGTACAAGGCCCTGGGTTTAACCCCCAGTACCACAAAACAAAACAAAACAAAACAAAACTTGTCCTGGGTCCTGGAGTTACCCAAGAGTCTGTCCTGCTGCTTTTTGGCTCTGTCCCCATAACCTACTACCACATATAGTACCACTTTGGACAGCATGTCATTCCCTCTCAGTCCTCATAGCTGCTACACTAGACTTTTGAGGAGGTGGCTTGTATGTGATTGTTGAGTCATTCTGCTTGGGCTTGTGTCATTGATGTTGCCGTCCTGGTGTTTTGTATTATGTGGGTTGAGCTTTGCTTTAAACCAGGCACAAATATGCTGAAAACACCAGGTTCACAAGTTGTTACAGAAGAGAGACAAGAACACAGCCACTGAGGGGGGGGAATGGACATCTGCTGTTATCAGGGTGGAGGACGTCATGTGGGGAGCAGAACTCAGAGAGTGCAATGAAAATATGTCTTTCCACACTTGAATGTAGGACCTTCAAAGAGACCACAGGACAGGGACAGTGACAAGAGGACAGGTTCTGTGTCCCAAGGAAAAAAAGTATATATTCTGGGTTCTTCCTCACCTTTGTAGCTTACCTCACCACAAACTCTCTTACTTTAAGGAAATCCATTTTAATTTTGGGGGTATAGTATTTTTTTTACTTACATATAGCATATTTGTTGTGGAATTTTCATAAACTTGCATTCTGTATTTTGCACTCATTTTCTCCCTCTTCATCCTTTTGCGTTGTTCTCCCTCCCTGTCCTGATTTTGCCATCTCCCTTCCCCTTCCACTAGCCCCCTCCCTGCTCCTGATGGGTCCCCTTGTGAAAAATCATATTTTAAAAATGAAAACAAAATACATTGCCACTGTTTATTATTATTACTATTTTTTAAGTAACTTGATTTAGGCAGGAGAATGCTGGGACATGAGTCAGATTTGCAGGTAGGTCATTGTGATTCCCAAATTATCTCTTTTTCAGTCATCTAAGGATCCATCAATTGTACTGGCTTTCTTCCTGGCTCTATTTCTATAGGATGAAATCTTTCCCGGGAGATATTTTTTAGATTCTAATTTAAAAAGCTTAGCTCAGTTTGTAGAGTGCTGCTCTGCATGCTCTGAAGCCCTGGGTTTGATCCCCAGCACCACAAAAATGGGAGGACTTGGCAGCCCACTCCTGAAAGAATCAAGTCGTAGAAAACCCTATGAGTAGCTAAGAAGCACTGACATAGGGTCCCTATGAGTTGGATCCAACTTGATGGCATCTAACAATAACAACAACAACAACTGAAAAAGCCTTCAGGTAGATCTTTCCCCCAGCTCACCCAACTTGCCCTGGGCTACTCTGAATCCCAGTGGTAGGCATGAGCTAGGTTCCATATTCTGACAAGCTTAGCTATGAGTTCTTTGAGGTCAGAAACTGCAGTTTTCAAGTTGGTACCCTGATGCCTACTAGAGTGCCTGTCCGTATAAAAGCACCCCTATATATGAGAGTCTCTTCTCCATCTGGACTTAGTGACAGCCAGCCACTAACCTCAAACTGCCCACCTCAACTTGGCTCATCCGTCTCCAAACTCCCTTCCTTTTGCATTCCTTTCTACTCTCTTTAGTCCACAACCTTATGTTCCCATTTGTTCGAGGCACCTCACTCAGGCATTCCTGTTTCCCTGACCTGTCCCTTTAACACTAATGAAATTTAACTTAACTCCACACTGTCACATTTGCTCAGGGCCAAGGTCATGTTCAAGGAAATGGAAGAATTCCCAGAACTAAGTAGCCAAGAGAAGTTAAGATAGATCTACACAGTGTTTGAGAAAAGAAGAGTTTGGCCTTCTTATGCATATAGAACAACACCTGTCATCAGAGCCATTTGAAACTGGTTTGTTCCTGGACAGTCCATGTGCTTTGAGCAGAGCAATCAACATCTTTTCAAATAACACATAGCGGACTTCAGAGGCTCCTCTGTGCTTTTAGGAGGTTTGACTTGAGTCCATTTCCTTAAGTACCAGGAGAAAATGGTGTTGTTACTGTTGTCCAAGTCAAAGAAAAGTCACTTACAGTTTGTGTGTGTGTGTGTGTGTGTGTGTGTGTGTGTGTGTGTGTGATGAATCATGTCTATAACTCAAAGCAAATACACGAAGCTCCTGTTTTCTTCCTTAAGGAAAATGAGGATCTCAGCATTTTTATCTGCATGTGTTTCTGATAATCTCATTCATTCATTCAGCCTTTTATCCATTCAATGAATGTCTTCTGATACCATCTATGAGTGGAGAAATGTTGCAAGACTAGGGATACTCTGTTAAAAAGGTTCCAGTTCATGTGGACATCCTGGCAAATGATGACATATGATAAACTACAAGAAAAATGTCAGATAGAAGAAAAAGCAACACAGAGAATTAAAACCAGGTGATTTAACTAGTAGGTGGCTAGTTTGGATTGTGTTGTCAGGGAAGGCCATTCTACGAAGCCTGCACTGAAGCCCAATATGTGAATATCAGTAAGGAGCCAGCCATGTGAAAGTCAGAGGAGTGAGGAGTCTCAGAGATGAACTTAAGGGTGGTGGGTTTGATGGTCAGAAAGAGGACCACTGTGGCTTGGGTGCAGGGGTGATAAGGAAAAGTGGAAGATGCCAATGATAGAACTGAGGTAAGGGGTGCATTCCATTAGGGACTTTGTGATTCATGGGAGGAAAGTTATTCTAAGTATTATGGTTACCCTTGGAGGCCTCTCATTTAAAAAGATAGCTTTATTGAAGTCTATGCAAGTGTACAATAAAATGACTTTTTGTAAATTTGCAGAGGTATGTAGTCATCACCACATTGGTTTCAGAACATTTTCATTATTCCTTCAAATTTCTCCTGTTCCTTTTGTAGTCATTTCCTATTTCTACCTCAGTTCTTGGCAAAAATTTATCTATTCACCTTCTCTGTTGGATATTTCATAAAAAGGAAACAAATAATAGGCTATATTTTGCATTTGACCTTCTTTCAAGAGTTTTTGAGGTTCACCTGTATTATAGCCTATATTAGTCCTTTTTTATTTTCATTTTTCCTTTACTTTATTATTTTTTAAAAAAATATTGAGTAGTAGTTCATTGTATGGATAGCCCATGTTTGGTGTTTATTCATTCACCAACTGATGGCCATTAGAGTTATTTCTAGCTTTTGGTTATTATAAATAGAAATAAATGAATAATCTTGGAGGTTTTTTTTTGTTGTTGTTGTTTTTAGTACTGCAGTGTGTTGACTGCAGGTCTCACGCATGCTTTGCAAGTGCCCTACCACTGAGCTCCATCCCAGTTCAGTTTTTACTTTTTTAAAAAATTTTGAGACAAGGTCTTGCTAAATTATGCAGGCTGCCTCTGACCTCAAACTTGTGATCCTCCTGCCTCAGCCTCCCAAGTTGTTGGGTTTACAGATGTGAGCCACCATGTCCAGCTATTCCTGGAGGGTTTTAAGGAGGGTGGTGAGTGACATGGTCCAACTGACATGTAGGAAGATTACTGTGGCTACTGTGTTTAGGATGGAACAAAGAGAGGCAGCCACGGAAGCAGAAGACTGGCTAAGACACTGCTGCCGTTGCCTCGATGAGCACGCGGCACTTGAAACGGATAAAATAGTAGAGGTAGACAGAAGTGGGTGAACCTGTTGTCAGTTTTGGAAGAGATAGAACTGATGGATTGGACTTTAGGGAAACGTGGGTGGGTGGGGAAGAGAGGATTTTGCTTCATTGTGTTTTATCTGCTTGCTCATTGTTCCTTAGCTCACCAGAAAATAAAGGTGAAATTTATGTTTAGAGGTGATGAGATTAAATTCATTTTTACCCCAATTCCTCTCCCCCTTCATTAAGAAAATGACAACAAACAAACAAACAGAATCATAAAATTTCAACTTTGATAAAACAAAGAAATGGCCACAACCCTGGACCATGAACTCTAAAGCCTGCATGCCTCAAATTGCCATCAGGATGAACAGAGAGGAGATGTGGGGATCCAACCAATGATTTCCCCTCTGATCTGAGTAAGAGACAGGATTACTTAAAGGTGAGAAGCACAGTTTTGAGAGGAGCTTTTCTTCTCATCTGATGGAATCATCATTTGGATTGCTGAAGTGTTGATTTCTCCACAATCACAACAAATGCCAGAAAGTGATGTAGAGACATGTAAGAAAGGATGAATGATCACAGAAGTATATACTCAGCCATAATGTCTTTCAGGTATAAAGGCCAGAGACAAAGAAATATACAAATACTTCAAAGCCCGGAAGAACTCAAATGATACAGAACACCTTCTATGCAAAAACAAGCTTACTTATTTTAACTAAAACAGCATGTACAGCATACTCTTATTTATCTATCTATTGTGTCTGTCTGTCTGCCTGTCCCTCCATTCTTTTACCTTCTTGGTAAAAAGAATACATAGGAATTATTAGAAATGATGGTCACTAAACAATAGTCACTTCTAGCTGATTGGATCTGGAGTCACTTTTAAGTTTTCTTTTTTATCCTTCTCTTTCAGTTTACTTTTTATTTATTTATTTATTTTTATTGGAAAATTTTAATGTACACCTTAATGTGATTCATTCAGACATGCTTTTCATTGTGACATTTCCATATATGCATTTTGATGTACATTATTCATATAGGTTCCCCCTTACCCTCCTGTATGCTTTTTCCCTCTCCCACCCTCCCCATCTAAATCTTCTCTATCTTTTACTTGGTAATATTTTTCTATATGTCTTTGGGTTCTAGTTCTCTTTAAGACAGAAACTTTTCCTGTAGTGATCTTTGTTTTTATCTTGTTAGAACAATTGCATGCATTTTCTAGACCATTTATATTGACACCATTCTTATTATTTTTTCCCCCTTTTATTT